>CANSNZ010000413.1:1570000-1679086 GCA_947646795.1 Beta lomatogona
GGATGATATAGCTATGATGGCTAAGCGTTTTGAGAGGCATTTCAGAGATCAACGTAAGAATATCAAAGGTAAGAATATCAAAGGTAGGAATTTTAAGAAAACTAACCCTTCTAGTGTAAGTTGTTTCAAGTGTGGAGATTTTGGTTACATCATTCGTGACTGTCCAAAGTGGAAGGACAAGATGTCTAAGAGCAATGATAAGAGAGTGCTCAAGAGAGCTATGGTAGCAGCTTTGTGGGGTGACTCCGATTCTGAATCAGATGATGATGAAGAGTCACCTAATCATGAAACTTGCATGACTGCTATTATGGATCATGGAGGAATTATCGTAGCTGATGGAACCACAAAGGGGAACAGTACATCAAAAATCTATCTCATGGCAAAGAAAGATGTACTTAGTGAACACAAGGTAAATTTGAAACAAATTCGTGAAGACATGTATCATTATGATAGAGATAATATGCTTGAATGTATTGATTCTTTCATTGATGAATGTCTTAAACTAAGTGAAGTTTACATTACTGGCAAGCGTGAGTTGAAGGAAAAGAAAAATGAATATGAGATTGCTATTGCTAGTTATGATCACGTAGAGCAAGTGTGTACTTAGTTAAAGGATCAAGTGGCTGGGCTTGAAGTTGTCGTTGATAAGTGCAATGTCGAGTTGGAAACAACAAAGTCTTCTTTGATAGAAAAGGATCAGGATGATCCTAGTGACAGTGAAGAAAACTTAACTGATCCCCTACACATGATTTGTTTAACATAGATAATTCCCCAAATTTTGTGGCTATCAAGAGTAAGGCAAACACTATAAGCAAGTCTAATTTACTGCATGTTTTTAACCTTCTGGTTGATGATGCGAAAGAATTGCATTGAAAGTTTGTCATACTCAAGACTGCCAGCTAATTAACTGTTTCCCCCTGCAGGTCGTTATGCTGAAGTTAGTAAGATGATTGATGAGTATGAAGGTAAAATATGTGATTTGTATGCTGAAATCAATCAATTGAATAAGGGTAAGCACAAAATGATTGTCAACGTGCCAAATGACTCACTAATTTCAAAACTCGAGTTTGATCTTTAGAAAATCAAAAGAGACTTCAAAGCTATGGATGAGAAAAATGTTTTTCTAATGAGAGTTCTTGAAACCAAGGACAAAGAGCTTCAAAATAGGCAAAGGCACGTAGACCAACTCTTGACTGCAAAGAATACCTTGAACCATCTCACTTCCATGGAAGGTAGCAGTAGTACAACTACTCTTGGTTATTCCAAAACGAGAACCTGGACCAACTGGCACCATAGGGGCACCACTTGGATCGAGGAATTCAAAAGAGGTAAACATGTTCTTGTGAAGGACATGCACGTGTGTTATCATTGTGGTATTAATGGACATAAGATTTTTAATTATCTAGCTAGGAAGAAAAGTGTTGAAAGAAACAACAAACATGTTAAGCAGGTTTGGGTGAAGAAGGACCAACAAAAGTCAACTGTTTGTGGAAAGGGACCCAAGAAAGTTTGGGTTCCTAAATCTAATGTTTGATTATTGGGTTTTTTTACGTTATACCCTTGTGTTTTTTCAATTTATACATCATACCCCAACCTTTTTAAAATTCCACACGGTACCCTCAAACTTACATTTTTTAATGCACAATGGCCCTACCGCTGATTATACGTCATTAATTTTATTTACTTTTTATAATCCAATGGAACTAATCTAATTTGTGAATATTCCCTCCACGCTTTAAATTATGTATAATTTAAGTTAGTTCCAATAAATTAAAAAAATTAAACAAAATTAATGACACATAATCAGAGGAAGGAGCATCGTGCATTGGAAAAGGTAACCTTGAGGGTACCATGTGGAGTTTTTAAAAGGTTGAGGTACAACGTAGATACCGAAGAAACACAAGGGTATAACGTAGAAAAACCCTTGATTATTTCTAGCAGGCTAAAGTGAGAAGTAGTACCTTTTGGTATTTGGACAGTGGTTGCTCAAGACACATGTCCAGGGACAAGAAGCAATTTCTCTCACTCACAGCCTATGATGGTGGAAGTGTTACCTTTGGAGACAACAATAAAGGCTATATTGTCACTAGTGGAAAAAAGCCCATCTGATCCGGTCAAAACTAGGCTTATTGATCCGGTTTTGGTCTGGATTGTATGGGCTCGCCGCAGTTTGTAAAGATTAACTGATCCGGTCCTTAACCGAATCAGTTAATCATTTACTGATCCGGTTTTGAAGGAAAACCAGATCAGTTAATATGATTAACTGATTCGGTTCTCCTTCAAAACGGGATCAGTTGACCCCCCCCAAATTTTTTTTTCATTTTTTCATTATTAATCACTACATAATTAGATACATAATAATATTAACAATTACACTCTGGCTAAATCTGCATATATTTCATGGCTAAGTCTGCATAGCTAAATTCTTTCTTCAATCCTTGTACTGTTTTCAGGCTCTCTCTACCATTCCTTTGTTGTACACGGATGTGCACATAATCTTTTGATCCAGCACCAGAGCTCAGCATTTGCATCAGCAAAAGGATCTGAATAGCAGCAGTATGTACTAATGAAACTAATAACCTTGACCACTAAGCAGACTATAAGCTGCAATGAATGAAAAAATGAAAAACATTGTAGGCACAGATAATATTTCTTCCTCCCCATAGATACCATCCCCACCAAGTATCTTGGTCTAAGCATTGTGAAGAGAGAGTTTTGACACAAAAAGAATAGACAGGATACTAAGTACTGTGACATTGCATGGTGTTCATCGTTTTCAGTTTTGACACAAAAAGAATAGACAAACCAATTTTTCCTCATGAAAAGTGACCCAACAATCACACTATTATAGATCAGTTCTTTACATCAAGACAAGCAAGAGATTCACCATCACTAAAGGTCAGACACATTGTTTGTAGCAATCAATACATCCTTTCTTTTCATTGTCAGGGTGGGGATGACATACAGACAATGTAGCACAGGAAAAGAAACTTAGACAAAGCACATATCAAGACAAAAGATCAACCTTAATATATGGGACATGTAAATGAACACTATAATTGTTCATACTTGAAGACCACCCAGATGGAAAATAAAAAGTTTTACTGATTTTCAACTACACAATGATGTGAGAAATTGAAGGTAAAACACATTCATAAGAAAAAGGACGATAGTCAACTTGCTAAATTCAAAGACTAGATGTAACTATGATTAGATGGCTAGTTCAATGATACTTCAGTTTTCCTTTCTTTCGTTCCCCTCCCCTTTGAAATTAGGGGAAAGGGAAGAGATATATCGGGGTAGTTAAATAGGATAGAAATCGATAAATGTAGGTAGTAACCATAATTACAAGAAAGAAAGATGGAGACTCACTGCTTAGCACGTTTTGTATCATTTTCCGATGGAGTTTTGGCATGCGAACCATCTTTTTTCTCAAAGAAAATTTTGGGATCATGAGAACCAGATTCACTTTGGTCTAGCTTTTCAGCTGCAGCAGACGGGATATATACTTTAAGTGAACCAGTAGATGCTCCTGCACTTTGTGTAACAGCTTTATCCCTGGACGAACGGAACCCCTTGTAGAGTATCTTTGCTAAGTTCAAAGTTCTCTGATCCCCATAACGAAGACGACACCATCTGTTGTGGTCCCACTCTGTCGAACATATGAAATAATTGATTATTTAGTTATGGCAAAATTTGTAGGAACTTTTTACAACAATGTAGACCATGAAAGCTTAATTTTGCTGATCATAATTAAGATGTTAAATGCATATTAAGCTTAAACATCAAAATGGCAGGTTAGGATCAGAATTATGCTCCCATCAATCAAACAAAAAAGACAGAATCTGACTGCGTATTGATAAGAGTTCTCAAAGATGGATCATCATACATGCTCACCGAAATTATATGTTCTACAGACTTCTGGTCTTATAAATTGTCTACGTACCCTTGTGGTTCTCTTTTAGTCTCAACCAATCATCCCAGTAAGTAGAGGCTTTGTCAAGGCCAAACTATTTCATGGATCAAACAACACAAAAAATTTACACGATTAAAAAAAGAAAAATAAATGAAGGATGCCTTGGACCATTTTGGTGATAACTCATCCTATGCATCCTTTGGCAGCATATCCAAGCCCAATAAATAAAATGAGACTAATAAAGCACATCTACACAATAACACAGAAAAGATAGACGTCCTCATTTTACTTTCTTCATTTTTTGGGGGGTGGGGGAGGGGTTTCAACCCTGCAAGCTAGCTAATTCAACTTTTACATGTTCCTCGTTCCAAAATCTCTAACTCTACACAATCCATGTCCTACATTATTTTAGTCATCAAGTAACCTGTATGTCCTAACAAGAAACCAAAAACCCACAATTTTAACAATTCCATATTTTTTTTCCATTTCATAACCCCTATCTTGCTCAAAACTTTTCTTATTGTAGCAAGCAAGCAACTTCAGTTCTATGTTTTACAGCTTAAAAGAGTAAAAAAATACAGCTTAGTACATCAAAATCATAATGTTCCCTGCTTCATGCTCATTTAACCAGCTGGTTATCTGTTAGAAGGTCTTATCAAACATTTTGTCATAACGCAACTTCTAACCTTCATGTCTTAACTTTTAAAATTTTGTAATTCTGTAACTCTTATAGATATTTGTATAACTTATTTAAGTTTTTACCTAGCTAATGTAACTCTGCATAGCTTTTTCTTTAACTCAATGATATTTGAACCAATGTGACCTTGGTTTCTTTTACTTTTACATTTTTGTAATTCTATAACTCTTCTCGATATTTGTTAACTTATTTAAGTATTTTTCCTATCCAGTATAACTTGTATTACTTTTTCTTTGACTAATGACCCTTTAATCACCCTAACGTCAATTGGTCTAATATGAGTGTATGTGTAATAACAATTAATGGCTGAAGTTGACATGGTTCAATACAAAAACTTATTTATGGTCTTTGAATTATAGACACGAAAGAGAACTGGGAACATGGTTCAATATTCATCAGTTTTTGCAGAACCAACCCACATTTGATAAACCAGTAAGTATAACTCCCTCTATTTCATTTTCAATGTGCTACTTCGACAATTTTGGTCTATTTCAGAGTCACAATTCATTGTAACCTATACACGTAATGCACTACCTAGTACCTACCATAAGCCAAGATCAATAAGAAAACAACATTATAGGTCTACAGTAGTGAAAGCGAAAAGACAATATAAATTTTTTGAGTGTCCTGCGCCATCCAATTTCATTTCAGACACATTAAATAAAAGTTACACAATCACAGCAGTCCAACAAATTTTTATCAGGCAAGAATAACTAACCAAGTTGTTCGATGGTGAAGTACTCATTTTCCTTACCATCCCCCATCCCAAGAGAGAGAAGTAGTTCACCAATGCCTCAGGCAGATAGCCCATTTTCCTGAACTGTTTGTTAACGCAAGAAAGTTAATTAAATGAACCATCATGTCAATCCAGACCATCATGAACAAAATGAAATAATAATAATAAAAAATTACAAGATAAATATGAACAAAATTTATAACAACACATTACAAGATAAATCAAGAACGAAAGTAAATAAACCCTAAATTGCAACTAAATTCACAACAATCAATAACGAAATTCCCAACTAAATTCGCAACAAACTCAACTAATTTAAGCTATTCGAAATCATTTAAACCCTAAATCATGAAGTTATTATCAACAAAAAATAGAAAAATCTAACCCTAGATCCAACAGGTAGATGATGGTAGCGCACGAAATTAAACCGCGGTTGAGGAGAGAGAAAATGCTGAATGTTTAAGCTGCTTGAATTCGTCCCTTCAGTGATGGCGGTGTTGGAGGAGAAACTCGACCAGGCATCCAATCAAGACACCGAAATTTCAATGAAGGGTGAAGATGATGGTGGTGCAAAGATATTAAACCGATAAAGGGAGAGGGAAAAAGATAGGAGTGAAATGGGAAGTTAGGGTTTCGTGGAGTGCTAAGGCTGGGCGAAGAGATGGCTGGTGAGAAAGGATGGTTGAGCGAAGGAGAGATGGCTGGTGAGGAGTGTTTAATTAGGTTTTTGTGGGTAGGAGGAGACAAGGATGAGGGATGAGGGATGTAAAATAAGGGGCGCTAAAAAGAGTATCATCCTTGGCTTTGGGCTGATGAGTGGGCGGGCGCGGATGTGTCGTCGTTGTGCACCGCACCCGGCCAAAGATAAAATTTCTCCTACTCTCTTTTACACTAAGCTAGTATAATGGAAGTAAGGGTCGTATCCACAGGGAAACAGGGACGAGTTTAATACTCAGCGTGATTCAAAACCTAGATTAAGCTAAGGCCGAGAAACCTAATAATAATAACAAAGGGGGGTTTCAAGTAGATTTACGAACAAACTAAAACTAACTAGCATATAAACAAAATGAGAAATCAATATGGGAAGATCTTGAATCCGATTAACATCCACTTCAATTCATTATCGATCCTTGAACATCCACTCCAATTATTTCCATGATTATCTATTGTTGAGAATTAATCTCGCGTTCTCCTTATTCTTAGTTGAATAGCACGATCAGCGTGACTATAAAACCCTAATCAATGGATAACCTAGTCCGATAGCGTCTAAGTTCAATCCAATAGCAAAGAATAAACACGAGAGAACCAACGCACCCGCTAACGTCATACAAGCGATAAACATTCAACAGTCAATTCAATTTCCCCAAGAAATAACCAAGACGATCAGCATCCAAGTTACTTCCTAGTTTGCTACCAATTGATAAAAGAATAAAACAATCCGATTCTATTCTTAAATCTAGCATTAGATTAATTACACAATCAAACTAGTAACGTTCCTAGCATAATCATGCAAAAATCATAGAAAGCAAGCATAGAAATTAAACCATAATCAAAGAAACTAAATAGAGAGGAAAGATCTCACAATAATGCTTGAAGCTCCATATTAATCTCGTTCAAGAACGGTTCAAGCTACAATCGGCATAGCATAAGCCAATCCCATAATTGAAATCTACAAAAACTAAACTAGAAAATAAAAACTAAAAAGAGAAGACCACAAGAGAGGAGTGGAGTTTTGGAGACTCCCTCTCCTTATGGCTGCTGCCCCCTAGGTCCAAAAATAGAGCTTAGTATTTATACTAAAGCTCAAAAATCAGCCGACAATTACACCGACCTAGGGGTCGCGAGGTGCGAGTCTGGTTGCACCGTGCGATGAGCTACTGCCTTCGCAACGAGCTGAAGAGCTGGGCAAAGCAAGCAGGTCGCGAGGTGCGAAGGAACTCGCGAGGTGCGAGCGCGCAGGTCGCGAGGTGCGAGAAATCTCGCGAGGTGCGACCTGCGTTGTCTTTGCTTGCCGGGCGTGAGCGCCCGGGCGAGCATGCGCGAGAGCTTGGCGGGCGATCTTCTTTGGGGCGAGCATGCGATGCGGCCGGTGGACGTGCACGAGAGCTTGGTAGGCTTGGTGCTATGCTCGGCTATGGCTTGCGGCGATGCTTGATTGGAACATGTGGCCATGCTTGGCAAGTATAACGATGTTGAGTCGTTCCAAACACTAATGCTTCTAGGTGCTCGGAACTTACAACCTTAACTATAATTAATATACAAAATTCCAAACTTCCGCTAAGAGCTAAATAAAATGCAAACGTTAACAATTATGATCAAGACTCCTAGCAAAAAGCACCCAAAATATAATATAAACACCGTATAACTTGAGCGTATCAAATACCCCCACACTTGAACTTTACTCGACCTCGAGTAAACTCAAAAGTGAGAATCACCAAATAAATCATCACCCAAGCTATCGACACCAACCTACACTCTCCATCAACTATATCATCATCATCACATCTTAACAACATCCGCTCAAAACCTAAACGTAAGGGACGATGATTCCCCCACACTTAGATTCAAGCTCACCTGAAATATATAAAGACGTAACAACAACAATAACCAGCAACACCAACAAAGATCAAAATGTCAGCTCACGACATATTAAACTATCAGCTCTCCCAAACCTCAAAAAGATGATCTAAAACTACTACTACTACAACTAATCTAAACAAGCAAGCCATGGAACAAAGACAAAAAGGAATATATTCCATGCTTACTCCTAAAAACAATAAACCAAAAGAATGTGAAAGCCAAAATAAATCTTCACAAAATCAAGGATGAAATAACCAACCCAACCCGAAAACGCTTTCCACCTTATGACACCATCTCCGGCAAATGAGTTTTCAAAGTATATAATTCTCTCTTTCATCTCTCATTTTGCCTAGGAGCCCTTTCGGGTTTTCATCCTAGCTTCTCACATTTTTTTCATCTCTCTTCTTTTTCCGGCTCACAAAACCCACTCGCTCAACTAGCTCTTTTTTGCATAGGCCGCCCTTTCGGGTTTTCGACCTATCCGAGCCCCCAATTTTGCCCGAGTCGCCCGCCCTTGCGGGTTTTCAACTCAGCGGGATTCACTTCATCATCATTTTTTTTTTTAATATTTTTTTTTTCATTTTTCTTTTTCAAATTGAAAGTAATAAATACAACATAGATACATGAGAATGAGAATACCCTCCCCCCTACTTAAACTACACATTGTCCTCAATGTGTCGACAATTAAAAGAAAAAGTAAACTGAAAATGGGGGGGAAAATCGAAAATCGGGTAAATCGAAGATCGAATGCTCAAAACTCATGAAAAGTAATCCGTCAAACTCAAATTTCTTAACAACACCAACTCAAATCTCATAACTCAACTCACAACCCTCTCCCTCGAATCACTCAAACAAATGACAAGTTCAAAAGTTTGAATTTGTGAGATTTTCACCCAGCTCAAGAGATCGAAAAGATTCATTAACAATCTCAATCCTCTAGTGTTACCAACTCCTAGCTATTGAACTCTTCCCAACGGGTTTTCTTTTGTGGATTTTTGGTTCCAAGTGAATTAAGATTGGTTGTGGATCTTTTGTAGTGTGTGGGCGGTGGGTGAAAGAAAATTTGTTGTGGTGGTGGAAATTTGATTAGAAAATAAAGGAAAAGAAAGAAAATAAAGAGGTCTCGGGTTGCCTCCCGAGAAGCGCTGTTGTTTAAAGTCGTGAGCTCGACTTAGTACCTTAAGCTTAATCATTGGGTTGTGCTCCATGTGTGACAATGGTGGTTCCATGTCAATCTCCACTTCAAGTACCTGCAAAATTGATTGAGAAGGACTCTTGCAATGCATCATTAATACCTAGCTTAGTACATCATGGTTGAGCATATAACATCAGATTATATCCAAAACCTAGCATTAAGTCAACAACAAACATCAACTAGTAGTACTCCTAGCTAATCCAAGTCATGACCATTAATATAAATGTTTAAAGCTAGACAATAACCAAGATATAAAGTATGAGTCAATCAACCATTCCCAAGAGAGTTTAAGCAACAAGTTCCATGCTTCTTGTCCAAAATACAAAAGTCAAACACATAGAGTTCAATGGAAGATGAAAACTAGAAACTAAAACAAAAAGGGAATTCTTTATATGAGTGGCCAACCAAAAACAAAGAGCACAAGCAATACCATTCAAAAATCACGCTAAATACAAACAAGTAACACCGTTTCCCCGGCAACGGCGCCAAAATTTGGGCGGGCGCGGATGTGTCGTCGTTGTGCACCGCACCCGGCCAAAGATAAAATTTCTCCTACTCTCTTTTACACTAAGCTAGTATAATGGAAGTAAGGGTCGTATCCACAGGGAAACAGGGACGAGTTTAATACTCAGTGTGATTCAAAACCTAGATTAAGCTAAGGGCCGAGAAACCTAATAATAATAACAAAGGGGGGTTTCAAGTAGATTTACGAACAAACTAAAACTAACTAGCATATAAACAAAATGAGAAATCAATATGGGAAGATCTTGAATCCGATTAACATCCACTTCAATTCATTATCGTTCCTTGAACATCCACTCCAATTATTTCCATGATTATCTATTGTTGAGAATTAATCTCGCGTTCTCCTTATTCTTAGTTGAATAGCACGATCAGCGTGACTATAAAACCCTAACCAAAGGATAACCTAGTCCGATAGCGTCTAAGTTCAATCCAATAGCAAAGCAATAAACACGAGAGAACCAACGGACCGCTAACGTCATACAAGCGATAAACATTCAACGATCAATTCAATTTCCCCAAGATATAACCAAGACGATCAGCATCCAAGTTACTTCCTAGTTTGCTACCAATTGATAAAAGAATAAAACAATCCGATTCTATTCTTAAATCTAGCATTAGATTAATTACACAATCAAACTAGTAACGTTCCTAGCATAATCATGCAAAAATCATAGAAAGCAAGCATAGAAATTAAACCATAATCAAAGAAACTAAATAGAGAGGAAAGATCTCACAATAATGCTTGAAGCTCCATATTAATCTCGTTCAAGAACGGTTCAAGCTACAATCGGCATAGCATAAGCCAATCCCATAATTGAAATCTACAAAAACTAAACTAGAAAATAAAAACTAAAAAGAGAAGACAACAAGAGAGGAGTGGAGTTTTGGAGACTCCCTCTCCTTGTGGCTGCTGCCCCCTAGGTCCAAAAATAGAGCTTAGTATTTATACTAAAGCTCAAAAATCAGCCGACAATTACACCGACCTAGGGGTCGCGAGGTGCGAGTCTGGTCGCACCGTGCGATGAGCTACTGCCTTCGCAACGAGCTGAAGAGCTGGGCAAAGCAAGCAGGTCGCGAGGTGCGAAGGAACTCGCGAGGTGCGAGCAGCAAGTCGCGAGGTGCGAGAAATCTCGCGAGGTGCGACCTGCGTTGTCTTTTGGCCGGGCGTGAGCGCTGGGCGAGCATGCGCGAGAGCTTGGCGGGCGATGCTGCTGGGGCGAGCATGCGATGCGGCTGGTGGACGTGCACGAGAGCTTGGTAGGCTTGGTGCTATGCTCGGCTATGGCTTGCGGCGATGCATGATTGGAACATGTGGCGATGCTTGGCAAGTATAACGATGTTGAGTCGTTCCAAACACTAATGCTTCTAGGAGCTCGGAACTTACAACCTTAACTATAATTAATATACAAAATTCCAAACTTCCGCTAAGAGCTAAATAAAATGCAAACGTTAACAATTATGATCAAGACTCCTAGCAAAAAGCACCCAAAATATAATATAAACACCGTATAACTTGAGCGTATCAATGAGCATGATTTGGGCCAATTTACTAATCCGATTTGATAAATGACCGGATCAGTTTATTTGATCACATTTTTGGCGTAATGAAAACTTGAAATAATTGATCCGGTTTGATAAATGACCGGATCAGTTAATTTTAACTGCTCCGATCTTGAAAAAACCGAATAAGTTATCTTGTGTCAGATAAGGTTTTTTCCACTAGAGTGTTATCATAGGTAAAGTTGGTAAGTCGCTTTCACAAGCTATTGATGATGTGTATTATGTTGATGGCTTGCAACATAATCTTTTGGGCATTTTTCAGTTATGTGATAAAGGCAATCGAGTTGAGTTTCAAGCTGACCTTTGTCACATAGTTAATTCACAAACAGGTGAACTTGTTTGCGAAGGAACCAAGAAAGATGATATCTACATCACCTTACTGAATGAAATTCCTGAGAACAAGTCCTTTTGTTTGAGAGCTATCTCGGAGTCTAATCAATGGGTTTGGCATAAGAAGTTTAGACATGCTAGCCTTACACTTTTGAATAAAATCAGGTCTCGTGACTTAGTGATTGGACTTCCAAACATTAGGTATGAGATTGACAAAGTTTGTTCAGAACGCGCTAAGGGGAAACATGTAAAATCCTCTTTCAAACCAAAAAGTGTAATGAGTACCAGCAAACCTTTTGAACTTGTACATATTGATTTATGTGGTCCCATGCGTGTACAAAGTCGAAATGGTCATAGGTTTGTTTGTGTTATGGTCGATGATTTTCAAGGTTTACATGGGTTATATTTTTGCATTCAAAAGATGAAACGTTTAATGAGTTCATTGCATTAGTGAAATAGGTACAAAACCAGCTAAATCATCAGCTGGTTGCGGTAAGATCTGACGAGCGCTCTGTGTTTGATAATTCAAGTTTCATTGATTTTTGTAGAGACCATGGAGTGAGTCACAACTTCTCTGCCCCTAGAACACCTCAACAAAATGGTATTTGGGAAAGAAAGAATAGAACTCTAGAATAAAATGGCGAGGATGATGCTTATTAAAAAGTGGTTTCCCTAAGAGCTTTTGGGGAGAAGTTGTGAACACTGCATGTTATATATTGAATCGTGCTCTTATATGACCTAAATTGAATAATAACCTATATGAACTCCTAAAGGCTACAAAACCCATTATTGCGCACTTCCGTATGGTTGGATGCAAGTACTTTGTGCATAATAATGGGAAGAACCACCTTGATAAGTTCGACCCTAGGAGTGATGAGGCAACCACCTCATAGTAAAGCTTACAAGGTGCTCAATAAGAGGACCTTATGTGTTTAGGAAAGTGTTCATGTGATTTTTGACGAGTTTAATATGTCTTATGAGATTGCACAGGTTGAACCAGAAGATATTATTGGAATGCTTGAATTTACAAGGCAACAGCTAGCTGGTTCCGCTCAGGAGCCAGAAGAGGAGACATGTCACCCTACTGATCAACCAAATGCTGATGGTGGAGGACTTGATCTAGAAAGAGTATAGAATAATAAGGATCTATCTAAGGGGGAACCAGATACTGATGGTTCCCATGAAGATCAACAGGTAAACACCCCAGGGGGAACGACCACACAAGATGGTAGAACCCTAATGAGGGACACGTAAGGAATAAGTAGGGAACCACTTTACATCCCAGCATATTTCAGAGAACCAAGTTAGATGATGCTAGAATGCAAGCTGGATCCAGTCAGGCTCATTCAAGAGGATAAGATGGTCCAATTTCAAAAAGTTTTTGATATCAATCTTCTCATCCCTCTGATCAAATCATTATTGATATTAATACGGGAATTCAAACAAGAAGAGTTGTTTATGAAAACTTTTGTGCTTTATTTTCCTTCTTGTCCAGCATAGAACCAGCTGATTACAAGATGGCATTGAATGATCCATATTGGGTGTTGGCCATGCAATATTATTTGATTCAATTTCAAAGGAACCCGGTATGGCATCTTGAGCCAAGACCATGAGATAGGTCAGCCATTAGCACTAGATGGGTGTTCAGAAACAAGTTGGATGATCTTGACACAATAGTTCGAAATAAAACAAGTTTATGGTGCAAGGCTACAATCAATAAGAAGAAATGGATTATGATGAGACCTTTGCACCTGTTTCTAGGTTAGAGGCTATTAGAAACATTATTGCATTTGCTACTCACATGAATATGAAATTGTTTCAAATGGACGTGAAGACAACATTCTTGAATGGCTATTTAAAGGAGGAGGTATATGTAGAACAACCACTTGGTTCTGTTGATCAACTGTTTCCCCATTATGTATTCAAACTTGATAAAGCTTTATACGGTCTCAAACAAGCACCAAGAGCTTGGTATTAGAGATTATAAAAATTTTCGATGGAAAATCAATACAAGAGGGGAACAGTTGACAAAAAATTATTTATCAAAACCAGGAGGAAACATTTGCTAGTAGTTCAAATATATGTTGATGATATCATTTTTAGAGCTACTAATCAGTTGCTATGTGATGAGTTTGCTAATCTTATGTAGATTGAGATTGAAATGAGTGTGATGGGAGAACTTGGCTTCTTCTTAGGCTTACAGATTAACCAAACAGCTGATGGAATTATGATTCACCAACAAAAGCACCTTAGAGAATTTTTTAAGAAGTATGGTTTGGAAAACAATAAAGCTTATGACTCTCCTGTTCCCACTTCCACAAATCTTGATGCTGATTCAAAGGGAAAGGATGTGGAAGCTACATTGTATTGATGTGTGATTGGTTCCCTCTTGTACCTAACAACTAGTAGACCTGATATTGTGTTCTCTGTAGGATTGTGTGCAAGGTTAGCAATCCCAATGAGTCTCATCTAAAGGTTGTTATAAGAATTCTTACGTATTTGGTTGGAATAGATGACTTGTGCTTGTGGTACCCTAAAGGCTCTTCTATTGAGCTGGTAGGGTATACAGATGCAAATTATGATATTTCCTTGTTGATAGGAAAAGCACATCAGGTATGGCTCACTTCTGAGGCTCATGTCTGATCTCATGGGGCTCTAAAAAGCAAAATTCAGTGGCCTTACCCACAGCTGCTGCAGCTTGTTATTCCCAGCTGCTATGGATACGGAAACAGTTAAAAGATTTTGGTGTTGTCTATGAAAGTGTTCCTATCATGTGTGGTAACACGACTGCTATTAATATTTCAAAAAATCTTGTTCAGCACTATAAAACCAAGCACATTGAGATCAGACATCACTTTCTTAGAGATAATGTTGAGAAAGACTTAGTTGAATTATTGTTTTGCAAAAGTGAAGATCAAATTATTGATATTTTCACAAAACATTTGTGTAGAGAGTCTTTTTGTAAGTTAAGAGTCTTATTAGGTTTAATTAAGTTTTAGTAAGAGTCGTTCTTAGGAGTTATTAGGTTTAGGTTATTTGGCTTCACCTGTTTCCTCTGATGGTTAGATTAGTACCCTTTGATTTGAAATTGCATGCATATATATTTGCTTAGATCTTCAAGTTGTCGCAATTACTTTCTATATCTTTCAAGATTAGAAAGAATAGTTGATTGAATAAAGGTGAAATCATGCTATAAGTTGCAACAAGTAGGTCCAAGTATTTCTTGTAAGAAACAGTTGAGATGAACAACTGTAGTGCACATATATGTTTTTGGGAAGTTAATTCTTTCCGAAAATTAAGTGAATATTTTAACTTCTGTAAGTTGAGATATTTTGATGCAGTTATCTTTCCTTAAAAAGGTGCGTCAATTGTACATATCTTGTACATGCCTTATTTTTCGGCAGTTGAGGTATTTATCGGAAGTTATGATTACTTCCCAAAATTTGAATTGCTTTTGAAATCTCAACTGATTCTCTTCCTTTACTTATTCTTTCATGCATATATATTATATTTGTCCCTATTTTCTATGCAATCACTTCAAGTCACACTCGAGTAATCTCTCTCTCTCTCTCTAAAAGCAGCTTCTCCAAGGTTCTTTGTTTTCTCTATATTGGGGAAGAAATCTTCTGTTAGTGCAAGGAAGAAGGGTGGCAAATCAAAGAGCTCAACTGAAATGCCTCCATCTCCAAAGAAAACCCCCTCTGTCACTCAACCCAAAAAACCTTCATCCTCCACCACACTCTCCGATAATCCTCCCTCCATCACTCAAACTCAAACAACCACTAATCCACAAAATTAACCTCCACCATCACAAAATCAGCCACCTTCATCACAACCACCTCCATCCGTAACTTGATCTCCTACCCACCCTTCCACTTATGATCCCATTCCCACACCCTCAATCACCAAACCTTTAACCGCCACCTCAATCGAAAACCCAGCCAACTCTGCTGTTTTCCATAACCAAATTTCCACTAAGAAGGGTGAAGCTGTTCCCGAGGGGGAACATCAGAAGGGTTCTATCACTGGTACTGATGAAATGGTTTTGGATGAGTTGTCAACTAAAGTTCCTGTTGAGAAGGAACAAAAGAAGGAAGAATATCTTGTGGTCACTAGTCACAAGGAAGGGTCTCCGTCTGGCTCTACTAGGGCTAGAGGAAGGAGAGTGTAGACACATAGTCGTGTCTCCCCATTTAAGGATCCGATGATGAAACATACCGCGGTCTTAATTGGTCCGACCCAAGGGCAAAGCAGTACGAAGAGCCAAAACTATTTTAAAAGTACTAAAGCGTATTTTAATGATCCAAAATCATATTTAAAAGCCCACTTATTTATTCATAATAATTGATTGTATTTTGAACTAAACTCTTTGAAAAAGCCTAATTAATTGTTAAATAATACTCCCTCCGTCCCACGAAAGTATGTATCATCTAGTCTGAAGCGGGTTTTTTTGACCCTGGTAGCAAGGTAAAACAGGAATTCAAAGATCTGGTCTATCGGATGCTGGCAGAGCATAAGAATATGCATCACGATGAGGATGAATTACGTGCCCTCTAGGCTAAAGTAGAAGACCTCACTATGAAGTACAATGAGGAATGTCTTTTGGCTGGAGAATACTCTTGACACTTATCATGGCACGTAGTTTTAGATGATAAGTTGTTGTTTGGTTATCAATTGTCATTTTATTCAAAAGGTAGATGTGAAATAAGTTAGTAGGTAGTAAAAATAGTATTATTTTATTTGGTGGAGAGAGAATGTGGGCCATGGTTAGTGGTGGTAGGTAGTATGAGTGGTATAATTTTATTTGAAGGAAAGAGAGTGTGGGACGATGGTTAAAAGGTAGAAGGATTAAAATAATAGTGGGCTATATCCGAAAATAGAAGTGTAAAGAGTATCTGCGACAAATGAAAAGGAAAGTGTAAGAGTATTCTGGGACGGAGGGAGTAATTAATTATTTTATTTAAATAAAGTAAATATTTTCAAAGATATTTTTAAATTAAAATCGGATTTTTTCCATAAAAATCAGATTTCCGGACTTAAAAGATAAAGGAAAGTAGTTAAAACGCGTTTTATAAAAGAGCTGTCAAAGCGTGTCAAAAAGCAAGGCGGTGCGCCAGCCGCACCATCGTGCGCCTAGCACACCATCGTGCGTCAGGAGCACCATTTTCCAACTGTGTCACACAGAGTTGTGCGCCTAGCGTACTACCCTGCGTGACGCACAATGTTCTTTTCTATCTTTTTTAAAGCGTGTACCATGTGTACATAGCTGATTGGTAGTGTTGCGTCAGGTGCACCAATATGCGCCTGACACTTGTTATTTTTGCATCACAAAGGGTGCCTGGCGCACCCAGCGCTTGACGCGCAGTTTCGTTTTCCCTATAAGTAGGGCCTGATTTCCAACCATACGGTTTTTCCATACACTTTTACATTGAATAAATCGATTATTTTTATATTGAAGTTACTAACTATTTCTTTTATGATGTAGATCTTTAATACAAAAATTATTCCTTTGTACATTCTAATCTCTACTATTTCTTTTTATTATTATATGCTTGCCTGATTGTCCTGCATGCCTTTTTATCACCCACATGTTATTATTGCTAATCAAGACCTAAAGAATTGTTCTAATATTAGTCAGATAATTTGGACAACCTGTTAGGTTCCCTCACTATTGGAAAAAAATCCCATCCGATCCAGTTAAAACTGGGTTTACAAATCCGGTTTTGGTCCGATGCGGGTGGGCCCAGAGTGGCTGGCAAAAAATGACTGATCCGGTTGAAAACCGGATCAGTTACTTATTAACTGATCCGGTTTTCACGAAAATCTGACCAGTTGCTAAATAAACTGATCAGGTTTTCGTGAAAACTGGACCAGTTACTTAATAATCTGAATTGCTAATAAACGAAGTCTTCGGCAAGTGGAGAGAGGCTTGTTCGTTTGTTGATTGGTTGCGACTTGCGAGGAGCAACGGAGTGTTAGGGTTTGCAGACGATGATGAGAGAAAAAGAGGGATGGTAGGCTGAGGAGAGAGAGTGGGGAGTGGCGTCATTAGGGTTTGCTGATGATGATGAGAGGGAAGTGTTAGGATTTCTAAGAGGGGTGGGACTTGGGAGTGAGGAGTGTTATGAGGGATATTTAAGGACGCGTGAAATGTGCTTGAAAAATCGATGGTTTCGTATTGATCTGTTTAGGAGAACCGGATGAGTTAACAAAAACTTATATGGTCCCCCTCCCAACCGGATCAGTAAATTGGCCCAATATTTTACAACTAAAAATACTGAATTTACTGATCCGATTTTGGGAGAACCGGATCAATTTCGTTGTGAAATTTAATGTTTTCTCACCGGTTCTTGTAATTTGATTGCTTAATAACATATCACTAAAAAATAGTCTTTTATGTGTTTCCTGAACGAACCTAAACTAATATTTTTAGGGTGCATGAAAATATTATTTGGTGATTCTATTGCATAAAAGTTGACATGAATCGATATCTACTAGAGGCTAGCAATGGGCGTATATGGTTCATTATGACCGTGTTCGCACCCTCACCCCCGAACTCAATTTTAGGTTCATTAACACTGGATAAGTCCCTAATTTGTCCCTACGGTTTCCCAATTTCCAATTAGGTTTATGAGTCTTCTTTTAAAGATTGGTTGGGAACTTGAAAACATTTTCAATAAAACTTTTACAATGAGGTAGTCAAATCCGCTCTCACACTGTGTAGGCGAAATAAAAACACGCCTACAATTTGGCGACTACACTGGGATGATTTTAATTTTTTTTTTTTTCAATGAGTGGGTGAAACTCGAAAAATACGATTCATACTCTTTTCATGCATTAGAAATGACATACAGTTTTGCATAGGCATGGCTATTGTTTAAGCCACCATAATGACAATCTACCTTGCCTCATTAACGCATGTTCTATGCATGAGGCCACCCCCAGGGGTTTGCACTTTGTCCTTCCAAAAAGCTTCCTGAGCGATAGTATTGGATCTTAGTCATAAGCAAACCTACCCAACCATGGCATTGTTCTCTTGTTCCTGACTTGAGAACTGGAGTGCGTCTTACAGGTGGCCACCTCTTTCAGGAGAGGTACGAAGCGTGGGATCAATCTCTTTGCTATGGACCCTTTCAGCCTTAACCTAAACCTGACAATAGTTTCAAACATAGAACTGGACTTTAGATTGAAACTTTTGCATCCATGTTACAAGACATTTGCTTGTGATTGCGATATTTGCCGGTTACTAACTTGTCAAATTTTCGTTGTTATGCATTGCGTCTAAAATCGTGTCAAGAAATCAAATAAAATATCGTCAATTGGCCAAAACCTAGCCTAAATCCCGGAAAAACATTTCGGAGGAGCAGTGCGTCAAGCGCATTAAGTTGCACATGGCGCCCTGCTCCAGCGCCAGACGCATGGTTGTGTGCCGCGCGCAGCAATGCTGCGTGGCATGCAGTCTGTGCATCGCATGGTTTTCGTCGATTTAGTCGTCGTGGTGGTCGATCCTATGTTCGGTCCGTCTGCATTCGCGTAGAAGCATGGTCATTCTAGGGGTCTCACTTAATTAAAAAAAAAATCAGTCTTTTCATTCAAGGTCGAGTTTATCCTGAAAAAAAAAGTGCATCTAGAAAATTGGTCATGGTAGTGTTAGATTTGTCATGCATGTCTACCTTCTCCCTCCTATCCGACTAATCTTCTTTATCAACCTTAACTTACCATATTCAATTAATTTGAAAAACATACATTTTCAAAAATCAATTCTATACCCATGTCTATTCTACCTTTTTTGAAAATATTTACTAATCATTATCATACACTTATTCAACACAAAATATATTTTTCAAAATTAATCCATCATCTTTTCTAATAAAAGATAAAAACAAGGGGTCCCTTTAAAAAAACAAATTTCGAAAATTCTAATCCAAACACCTTCAATCCAATCCAATCAACCCAAATCAATTCGTTTTCATTCATTTTTAGTCCTGTATGCATTAGATTCATTTGCATTCATCCTAGGCCTACCTAAGTATGAGTCCTTGCATTCATTTTAGGCCCATTTGCATCAGAGTTCATTTTGCATTTGTCCTAGGCCCATCTAAAATTGAGTCCTTGCATTCATATAGGCCCTCTAGCATGAGAGTCCATTTTAGGCCCATATAAGTCTAGTTCATGTCAAACTCTAGGCCCATTTGCATCTTTATGTGAACCCTAGTCTTTGTCAACCCCAGTCCAAGTCTAATCCCAGTCCATTTCAATCTAAGTCCAAACTTAGTCCATTTCCAATATCAAGCCCATGTGCATTTCTAAGTCCGACTTCAAACCAACATAGGACTAAGTCCAAAGTTAAGGCCCAATTCATATCCTAAGTCTACTCAAGTCCAAATCGAAACCCATATAGGACGAAGTCTAAATTCTAAAACTCAAAACCTATAAGCCTAGCAAAGCTAGCACTTCTTAAAGACCACATAGGCAAATCCTTAGTTTAGCGAAGCTACTCACCTTTTAAGACCATACCCTTTGACCTAGCGAAGCTAGGCATCCCTAAGACCAAAAAGGCACGCTCTGAGTTTAGCGAAGCTACTCACCCTTTAAGACCATAATATGGCCCCCTTTGACCTAGCAAAGCTAGTCATCGCTAAGACCATAAAGGCACCCTTTTGAGTTTAGCGAGGCTACTCACCTTTAAAGACCATAACGGCATCCTTTAGACCTAGTGAAGCTAGTCACCTCTAAGACCATAAATGCATCCTCCGAGTTTGACGAAGCTACTCTTACCTTACATCTAAGCATCCCAATCAAGTTCATAATGACCCAAAACATTTGAGTCTAGCGAAGCTAGTCCATCTTAGATCCATAACAACCCAAAGTCATCGAGTCTGGCGAAGCAAATCACCTCTAAGTCTAGCGAAGGTAGCATTCCCTAAGTCCACATAGGCAATCCTTCTAAGTCTAGTCTGCTTGCAAGTTCAAAGTCTAGTCCAGTCTGGTTGCATAGTCGAGTTCAGTCCAGTCTAGTCCACTCCATATCTGCATATGCATATAATTAGGCCTATGTCAGCATTATGGTCAAGCCCATACTAATCCAAAAATCCATAACCATTTCTAATCCTCCATTACCCATTTCCATTTTTCATTTTTCATCTCCCATTTCTCATTTCTCCACCCCTCATTTCCATTTATCATTTTGAAATTCATTTCTTAAAACCTACAAGTAAGATCCACTCAATTTTGTTCATGACCGCTCGAGAGATTACAACTTAGAGAATGCCTAATGGAAGAACAAAATGTGATTCTACTCTAAAGCTTATTAACCGCACTATCACCACCCGACTTCATTTAGAGACATGAAGATTACTTTTGACCGCCTTCACAATAGAGGCGCAATCACTTCGATAGGGTCTATCGCCTTCACAATATAGGCTTGATCACTTCTATAGGGTCTACTCTGAACCCTACACATGAAAGAAAAAATCCAAACAATGAAACCTCAACTTCTACTGCAAATTCCGCATGACATTTAGTGTCAAATACAAATGCACTGCGAAACATAGTTGATGACGATAGACAACTAATACTTGCTACAACGAGAATCAGCATATCCAACAACCCCTTAGGCCGTGCATCAACAATTCAAAAGGCTTAGTCTTTTATTTCTGGTTTCCTAGGATGAGTTAGAGAGTCCTTACTTTATGCCAATTCCATCCTTTCCCATCGAGTCTATGTCACTATAGGACTTCATTTATTATAGACTTTCCATTTTCATTTCATTTTATTTTTCTTTTTATTTTCATTGGCCTTTCACCGTCATTTATGCTTTGAATTCGATGATGAAACCCAAATCAAATTATCTCAAATGACTTTGATTAAAAAACTATATAAAAAATAAAAAATGAAAAAGGACATACTTTGGATTATGAGTTATTCCCCTCTTCCTCCATCACCTTCAATAAAAAATCCTCATCCATTCAATCCAAACATAATCCCTTAAACCATCATCTTCAATCTCCATTAGCCAAATAATCCTTTCAAATCAAACCTCCACAAATAACCTTCAAAGCCTTCCAAACACAAAACTAAAAAAAAACTTGTGTGCAAGCCTCATTACAAAAAAATAAATAAATTCAATGCCAGGCAAAATCAAATAAAAAAAGTGTAAATTTTCAAATTGGGGAAAAATTCAAAGGCAAAAGAAAACGCACAGGACAAAAAGAAAATAATTCAAAAAAGAAAAAGCCAAAAGCAAAGAAATAAAAATTCAAGCTAGGGGGCTTGCACACAAGTTCTACCCCTTTATTAAAATCCTTCAATCCATCAAAAACTTAACCCATATAATTCAAATCCATGATCCTACCTTAGCCCAGCCATATCATACTTCATCAAAACCTCTAGTCTTAAACATTTCAACAATTCATCAACCCTAACTCCTTTTTCGAGGTATGTCCAAGCCCGCTAGGTTGAAAATCCGAAAGGGTTGCCTAGGCAAAAGTTAGGGGACAAAAAAAAACGAAATCAAGAAATCAGATCCTGAACTACAAATGGTCTGATTTTGCAAGAATATGTCGAAATCCTCATCTCGAGGTCCGACCGCTTCAATAAATAAAATTAATCATGGTGTAATGATTTGACTTTCTAGAATTCAGGAGCATACTCTTTCTAGATCCCCACATAGACTCGAGTCTGAACCTAGCTACGTCAAAGCCTTTTCCCACCTATATCTATTTAAGTCACAAATTTAAACTTTTAATTTTTCAATCCAAACTCTCTTTGTCCCTGAAGGACTTTTCGACAATTCCATGATTTCTAGCAATATCTGACTTTGTCTGTGTCATTTCCCCAAAGAAGAATCCCCAGCAAAGAATTCTAAGTGCTCAAGACAGATCAACAACATTTCAGTCAAGGCTGAAGCCTAATTCAAGACAAGCTTACCCAATGTGGGGGCTTCCTATATATGTGGTGGTTCCTCCAAGTCAAATCAAACTCCCGAAAAGTTGTAATCTGTGGACCTCGTTTACGGACCCCGATTATTTATTTTAAAAAATCAGTTTTCGAAAATCAATTTATGATCATTCGATCTCTCTACATATCCAGATCTCCTAGCCTTGTAAAACCCTGACCTTACATTGCATCACATACACCCTAGTCTTACACAACCCTGACCTTGCATGACATGTCATTTTCCTTAGCTTTTCATAACCTTAATCCTTGCATAACCCCGACACCGTGTACTTTCACTATCGGTTTCCTGAACCTAATCAAAATGATACTTCTATAGACACATAATCGTGTCTCCCCATTTAAGGATCCGGTGATGGAACATACCGCAGTCTTAATTGGTTTGACCCAAGGACAGAGCAGTCTGAAGAGCCAAAACTATTTAAAAAGTGTTAAAGCGTATTTTAATGATCCAAAATCGTATTTTAAAGCCCACTTAATTATTCATGATAATTAATTGTATTTTGAGCCCAACTCTTTGAAAAAGCCCAATTAATTGTTTAATAGTAATTATTTATTTTATTTAAATAAAATAAATATTTCGAAAGATATATTTATATTTAAAATCGCATTTCATCCTGTAAAATCAGATTTTCGGACTTATAAGATAAAGGAAAATCGTAAAAACGCGTTTCCTAAAAGTGTTGTCAAACTATGTCAAAAAGCATGGCGGTGCGCCAGACGCACCATCGTGCGTCAGGCTCACCATTGTCCAACTGCGTTAGGCACACAATTGTTTGCCCGACACATTGCATTATGTGTCACAATGAGTTGTGCATCTAGCGCACTCTCCTACGTGACGCTCAGTGTACCACGTGTACGTAGCTGATTAGGAGTGTTGCGTTAGGCGCACCAATGTGCGCCTGACACGTGTGATTGTGCGTCACACAGGGTGCTGCGCCTGGCGCACCCAGCGCGTGACGCGCAGTTTTTTTTTTCCCTATATTTAGGTGTAACACCCCGACAATTTTCTATTTTCTAAAATACCTTTTGAATATAAAACTTAGATAATTACCAAAACATTATCGCCCGTGTGATAACGTATCGGCTTATTCAGAATTTTGCAGCGGAAAATAAATAAACAACTTTAAAAATAATAAACTTAGTAAACCAAAAGTCAAACTCCAAAAACCAAAGTCAACAGTTAACCAAACCAAAATCAAAGTCAGCCAGACCAAAATCAACCAAATTTAAACAACTATAAGGTATAATATCTAAAAACAAGCTCTCCACGAATCCCGAACCCATGATGCATCATCTTCAAACCTGAAATGGACACTGCACTATTGATCTCGAGAGACTGCTCACCAAATGGTTCATCACAGGATCAATAAGGCACAACCACGATCGACATACACACAAAAGCACGTAATCAACAAAGCTGAGTACTACATAGTAAACAAATATAAAACCTAACATGATACTAATAAACATTAAGGCAAAGATAAATAATAATATAATAACACAACATACAACCATACTGAACTTGACTCTACAACTTGAATTACTCACAACTTAGATTGAATAAGCAATGGAAAGAGTTGTCCAAACCAAACAAGTCTTCAATTTAGAAGATGAACGAAGTACGGGCGCGACTCCGTACTCCCTTGACCAACGATATCGAGGAACCTTTTAAATAAAATAGAACACGACGATCAATCTGGTCCCAAGAAAAGCCATGGGCTACCACCATGTAATCTAACTCATACTAGTCCAACACTTCAGACGTGCACAAGTCTAAAGCGTATTGCTATTTACTCTCCACTTTAAGTGATTTAATAAATTATTTTTTTGTTATGACTCACAAGAATAAGACAAACAATATAATCATCAAGGATGCATAAACTTCCATTTTTATCTTAGGATTAGATAAGGTGATCATCAACTTAACAATCCAAGAATAATTCCAATTATAAAGTCCATAACCATTATTTATTTGTTGATCCAAGTCAACAATCAACCAACCTTTCATAGGTGAATAAGCAAAGGCACTCAGTGCTCATAAAGTAAAAAAATACTCCAAAGGGAACAACAACATGATCCAATTCAACATAATTATTAATCCATCATGTGAATTAATAAAATAAAGTTTCCAATCCCATATGCTTGCATCAATCATCCATACAAACATAGTATAACCAACATAATGAACATGTTTCACACAACGGCATAAAACATGCACTTTTACTTGAATATAAATGACATATGAACTATAAATAGTTCCCTATTCATGATACTACATCAATCCCATCCTTAGGACATGATACTAATCCAACCAACACATAGGTATGTACGTACCTTGTTGAGACAATATGCGAGGCCAGTTTAATAATCTTAGGAGTCGCCTAAAGAGAATTCTCCGCCTACCAATTATCAATGCAACCATTAATCAATTCTCATTCAAAATTCCAGCAACATTTAAATATGTTAAACCCTCTTTATAAGTGTTTATAACCATTAGAACTTCACTATTAATGTCCCCTAGTATAGTACCACTATACTAGTCAATAAAAATCATCAAAAATACATCATAACCACACGAAAAAAAATTCCAGCAACTTGTAATATGTTGAAAACCCTTTAAAACATGCTTAGACATAATCATAATCATAAGAGTATCCAATTTCATAAACTATAATATAATACTATGATTGTCCAACTCATAAAATCCTAAAAATCCATACTTTGATACTTAAAACCCTAGTTTAAACATAACAAATAAATCTGAAATTTTAATTACTTCACTATATAAATTACATAATCTAAAATTTATATTTAAATCATCAAACTATAACATTAATAATGAAAATATTAATTAAATCGTTAAAAACATTAACATAACATTAAATAAAATAGAGGAGGAAGAAATAAACCAAAGAGAAAGGAGAGGAGGAAGAAACGGCGGCACAAGAGGGAGGGCGCCAGACGCCAGTCGGGCTGCTGTCGGCAGCGAGTCATGGCTGCCGGTGGTGGTCTGATGCGATGGTCGGCCGAAGCACACAAAGAGGAGAGAGAAGAAACAGAGAGAGAGAAGGAGGAGAGGAGAGCCGAATAAAGGAGGAGGAAGAGAGAGAAAATAAAGTATGGGGGGGAAATTTTAGGTTTTGTGGGTTTATATTGTTAACCCTTGTGGGCTTAGGGAATTGTGTTTGGGCATCAAAATCATTTAATGACTGGCACTTGGCATAGTTGGGTTCCTCTAACCCAATTTAAAATCCTTTTTACTAAACTCAAAGATATTTAAACTGTTTAAATAATTTTCAAAGTATGACTAATAAAATATTTAATTACTCAAAATCATTAAATAATTCTTTTGACTTTCAAATAGTCATCCTTTTAAGATTTAAATCATTTAAACATTAAAATATATATAAATATACATTAGAATGTGTTTATAAAATTCATAAAATTATGGGGTATTGCCGTCTACCCCTCTTAAAAGAAGTTTCGTTCCGAAACATGGCACGAAAACCCTCACAGTTTGAAATTTTTTGACTCAAACTTTCATTTGGAAATACTTGTGTCACAACGTGTGCACACTTTACCAATTTTAAAACCACTTGTGTTACTCATGAACATGTGCAAATCGCCAAAATAAGCATAAAAATACCGTAAAATAAGGCAAAAAAAGTGCGAAATTCTATCGCATTCTGCCCCTCTTAGAGAAAATGAGTTACGCCCTCGTAACTCACCTCAAGAAATAAATCTGGTACTCTTTCTTCATTTCTTCTTTGGCTTCCCACGTTGCCTCTTCAGACTCATGGTTTGATCAAAGCACTTTTGCAATATTCACATCCTTATTGCGTGTACTACGCACCTTTTTATCCAAGATTTTCACAGGCCTTTCCTCATACGTCAGGCTACTATCAATTTTAATTCTTTCAGGCTCCAAGAACACTTTCTCACTAACTACGAATTCATCTTCTCTTCGCTCCAAATCAGCATAACTCTTTTGCCTATCCTAAGCAGCTTGAATTTTAGCCTGAATCAACTTGACATTCTTAACAGTGTCCTCAAAAAATTATGTCTAGAATACTATATTCTCACTAAAATCATTCCAGCAAATAGGACTTCTACACTTTCTTCCATACAACTCCTCAAAAGGAGCCATCTTTAATGCTCACATATTAACTATTGTTATACGAAAACTCAATCAAGTCCAAGTGATCTTCCCAGCTACCTTGGAAATCAATCGCGCACGCTCTCAACATATTTTCAATAGTCTGATTGGTCCTTTCAGTCTGACCATCGGTCGTAGGATAAAAAGCAGTGTTCATCTTCAACGTTGTTCCAAGATTCAACTGGACCTTTTGCCAAAATTTTAAGGTGAATCTCGAATCACAATATGAAATAATGTCTGTCGGGACTCCATGTAGTCTCACTACATGCTTGATGTATGTCTTCGCAAGTTGCTTCTTCTTCCAGGTCTCTTTGATCGGAACGAACACGGCAGACTTCGTCAGACGATCCACGATTACCCAAATAGTATCATCATTGCCATTTCTCGTCTTCGGTAAAGCAGTCACAAAGTCCATCGATATTGAATCCCACTTCCATCCAGGAACCTCTAAGGATTGAACCTTCCCCATTGGTCTCTTATGGTGTATCTTTACTTTCTGACAGGTCAGACACTTTAACACGAACTCAGCGACTTCAGGCTTCATATTCGACCACCAAAAAATCTCCTTAAGATCCTTATACAACTTGTCACCCTAGGGTGCACATAATTTGGAGTATTATACCCCTCATCCATAAGCCTTGTCTTAAGCTCTTCACATTTTTGTGGTACACACCACCTTCCCTTGAACCTCAAGCTTCCATCATCATGAATCTTAAAGTCAACTTCCTTACCTTGCTTCATCTTCTCCTTAATCTTATATAGGTGCTCGTCTCCAACTTAACCCTCTTTGATCTCATCGAACACTAACAACCCCAATGACAAAACACTCAATCTTGCCTCGATCTCCCCACGATTTAGAATTTCTAGGCTAAGCCTTTGCATATCTCGGCACAATTCCTCGGAAACTACCAATACATTCATGCTATGGCTTGAATTCCTACTCAAAGCATCGGCAACTACATTCGCCTTCCCTTCATGATACTGGATATCTAGGTCATAATCTTTGATCAATTCTTACCATCTTCTCTGCCTCATATTAAGATCCTTCTAGGTGAAAATGTACTTCAAACTCTTATGGTCGGTAAAAATCTTACAAGATGCTCCATATAGGTAATGTCTCCAAATTTTGAAGGCAAAAACAATTGTAGCTAACTTTAGGTCATGGGCAGGATAATTAGACTCATACGGCTTCAACTGACGCGATACATACGTGATTACCTTCCCATTCTGCTGCTGAACACACCCCAAACCATTCTTTGAAGCATCACTACACACCTCAAATCCCTCATTTCCATCAGGTAGGGTTAAAACAGATAGGTGAAACGCTCCTTCAAAATCTGAAAAGCTTTCTCGCACTTTTCACTCCACTCAAATTTTAAGTCTTTCTTCATCAAATTGGTCATTGACCTTGCTATCTTCGAGAAATCTCTCACAAATCTCCTATAATAGCCAGCTAATCCCAGAAAACTCATAATATCTGACACATTCTTCAGAGTAAGCCACTCACTAACAGCTTGAATCTTTGCAGGATCCACAGCCACTCACTACCAGCTTAAATCTTTGCAGGATCCACATGAACTCCTTATTTAGACACATAATGACCCAAAAATGCTACTTTCTCCAGACGGAACTCACCCTTAGAGAACTTGGCATACAATTGGTTCTTCCTAAGCGTCTCCAATATTATCCTCAAATGCTCATCATGCTCTTCTTCACTCTTTGAATAGATCAAAATATCATCAATGAGCACCACAACAAACTTATCTAAGAACTCATGGAATATCCTATTCATCAAATCCATAAATATAGCCGGAGCATTGATCAGTCCAAACGGCATCACAGTAAACTCATAATGACCATAACACGTCCTAAACGCAGTCTTAGGTATATCCTTATCAGCTACCCTCAACTGGTGATACCTCGAACGCAAATCAATCTTTGAAAACATACTCGCTCCATTCAACTGATCGAACAGGTCATCTATCCTAGGCAAAGGATACTTGTTCTTAATGGTCATATTGTTTAAGTCCCTATAGTTAATGCACAACCTCATACTTCAATCTTTCTTCTTCACAAACAACACAAGAGCTCCCCAAGGTGACGCACTAGGCCTAATATAACCTTTATCCAACAGTTCTTGCAATTGCGTCTTCAATTCGCTCATCTCAGGAGGTGCCATTCTATATGGTGCCTTAGAAATAGGTGCAGTACTAGGAACTAAGTCTATGGTGAAGTCGACGGATCTTTCAGGCGGCATACCATAAATCTCACTTGGAAACACATCCATAAACTCATTCATAATTGGTACATCCTCGATCTTCAATCCAACTTCTTTACTTACATCCTGCACGCTACAGATTAACAACTCACATTCCTTCTTCACCAACTTCTTCACTTGCATTTCATAAATGACCCCAAAATTCTTAGGCTTCCCAAAACGTCGATACGAAGTTAACTTTCCCAAAGGGCTTCTCAACACTACATTATGAGCTTTAATTTTGGCTTATAGAAACCTAACCAATTTATCCCAAGAATAATGTCTAGGTCTCCCAGATTGAAATATATCAAATTAGAAGGAAATACACAGTCTCCTATCTTCGGAGGCAAGTCTCTATACAACTTGGTACACCTTTTGACTTCTCCAGTACGTATACTAATAGGAAGGTCAATTACTTCAAAGTTTACCAACCACAAACTTTTAATAAAGCACGACGAAATAAACGAATAAGTCGCCCCATAATCAAATAACGCTTTAACGAAAACGGAGTTAATAGAGAAAGTACCATAAACTACGTCAGCAGATCTTTCAGCTTCATTGCAACTCATCACGAACAGCTTACCCGGAGCTTTACTCTGGTTGTTGTTGTTGTTCTTACTAGCAGGCTTACTATAGCTTCCTTAGTTGTTCTGCGACCCTTTAGGCTTCGAACCTTGATTTCCTGATTGGTTGAACCCAGACCTTCCCTGCTTACCACTCCCGTAACTATTCTGCTGCTTCCTTTTGATAAGTGCATAGTTAAGTATGTTTTTATTCCCTTATTTTGGTCTTTTATGTCATTAATTGGTCAATATTTTAGATATTTACATTACTTTTTATAATATTAGATAATATATTACCTTTGCTAAATTTAGTCCAAATTGCACTAATTAGCTTATTTTGTTGACATATGTACATTTAAGCCATCTTACATCATAAGACAAGCAAAGGAAGTGAATAATGAGGAATAAAATAAAAAGAGAAAAGATGAGACCAAGCAGGAGATGCAGCACACCAACGAAGTCTTCACCATCACGTGGAGGGCTGAAGGCAAAGAAAAAGAAGAACAAAAGAAAAAGGAAAAGAAGATTTAAGGAGAAAAGGGAATTGAAAACAAAATAATCAAGAAAAGAAGGAGATATTACAAAGCAATACAGGGGAAACAAAACCCATAAAACGAGTGACACATTCTCCGTCATATTTCATCCAGTGAATGAAATTTGATCTTAGCCGAAAAAAAAGGGATGAGTTTGAATCAAAATATAATCCCTTTTGCAATTCTTATCTTTTATCCATCCTGAAACAGAAGCTGATTTTGGGGGTATATATTACCCAAAATGAATTACGCTTAGGGGGACGAGTTTTCTGAGATTTAAGAAAGGGAGTTTGAGAGTGAAATTTCTTATTAAAGATTGAGGGTTTGAATTGGAGGAAGAACAGTCCGTCGCCGTCCAGCTACTGTGCAGCGAGGAAGAGAGAGAGTCGGGGTCGTCGGAGGTGTCGAAACCGAATTCGAGCAGCGATTTTCCGGGGATTAATTATAAGTTCTTCTCTCTCCTTCAATCTCTTTAGTTTTATCCATAAATTTACATTCACAAATTATGATCTTGTACTTGGATTGTTTAATTTTTCAATTGTGTTTTTGGGTCTTTGAATTCTAGTATTTACATGGTTAGCTCGAATCATGATATGATATTCAAGTTATATTTGTTCTTGATAGTAAAGATTACATTTTTATGCTTGATTGCTATCTTTTGAGTATATAGTGTATTCTTATGCTAATTACATAATTTGTCCTAGTACAGATTACGTAATCCGGGTAGTAACTAGTTTAAATTGGAATTTGCGACATAATACCAATTTAAAGTAGAGTATAATTTGATCAAGTAAATTAATACATCTATATGTTTTAATTGATTGGGTTGATAGTTCTTAATGCTAATAATCTAAATTTTTGCTAGTTGCGAATTACTAGCGATTGTAGGATTATTAAGAGTTAACTTTAGCCTAGTTTAGAGTTAGCTATTACATTCATAATCTTGTCATAGTGGGCTGCGTTAATTTCGCTTGGCTAGATTGAAGAAGAGGGATTAGGGGAAATTTTGCTACCAAAATTCCTAACATTAATCTGTCATATTATGTTTGCAACTAATCGTGTTTGACCCAAATTCACTATTAAAAGGTTAAATATTTTTAAGTTATGTGCTTAATGGGTAGCTTGTTATCACTTGTAGATAATATATTATTACTTAGTTCTAGTAGTTCGTATTATTTAAACCCCCCAATCTATGTAAATAGTGTAAATGATGGTGTAGACTAATTTATTTATGAGACTAATATTGTTTTTAGTTAAACTTTGAGTTTAGAAATTTAGTACTTTCTCCGTGGGATCAATCCTTTCTTACCCTTTTACTAGTTGTAAATATTTTTGAAGGTCTAAGATAGGTTTTTAATTTAATACGGCAAACGACACTATCAAATTTTGGCGCCGTTGCCGGGGAGATGTATAAAACTATTTCCATTCTCAAAGTTTAGTAACTGTGATCTTGGTATTCTAAAGAAAGGTTGACTAGTATGAAATTTCTTAGTTCATTGTATGTTATCTAATTTTTTTTTGCATACTGTGTGCTTAGTTATTTTGTTTCTTGTTGGCTCTTATATGCATTAATTGAGGTGGCAGGAAAAAAAATATATATTTTTTTAGCTTTGGTTGATTTTTATAATGTTGATATATATGTAATATAGTAAGGTCAATAAGGTTCCATCGTTTTCTTTTAAGAAGCTTAAAACTAAAACATATAAACTTCTACTTTTAATATTATAGCTATCTGCTGTAGGGTAATGAAGTTTCTAACATTGTGAAATTCTCTTATAACCATACAATATATTTGTGGATATTAAGATTCTATATGGTTTGGGATGATTGCTTTGATTTAGATCATAAAATTGTAAGATTAGAGAGCTTGTATCAGGATTCTAACAACCATTACTCACAGTCAAGCATAACCACCACTTTTACTTTTACCTGATATATGATATGAAGATGGTTCAACGTTAAATTTCACTTCTTGAGACTTGCTGTACTTGTTACGTGCACTCAATGCTTACATGTTAGCTCACGTTCTTGTCATCTTTCACCTACTGCAGAGGTTCTAAGAAACTCTTGAATATGTTAGCTAAATGTAGAATATGATTACTTGAAAAAAAAAAGGGGTAGTCTAAGTGTATAGTAATTTATTATTGGCTTAAAACTATGGTTTACTAATGGTTTTAAGAGAGTATACAAGTTTTCTTTTCATTAATATTATCTGACAATAGTTGAAGTTATATAAAAGAATAATAAGGAGTAGCTTAAAGAAGGAAGTCAAATATGAAATTTCAACAGTAATCTGAAAAAGAGTGTCTGATGTAATATGGAAATTTATCTAGTTATGATAATAAGTAATCAGTTCTATGGCTCTATAAGTAGAAACTGAGTTAAGATCTAGCTGAGATTATGATGGATAATGTGGATTATATCATGTATTGTCTTCATAATCAGAGTTCAAGTTTATCTGCAACTATATACAGATCTGATTTTTGTTTTCTTTAATGGATTATGTTTAGAATATAACCACCATGGACATGAGTGCTTATGGACCACTTTTAGTATATGAATGCTAACTGCATTATGATTTGATTCCCTGGATATTTAGTGTTTATACATAAATTACATAATTTCATGAACGTCACTCCTAAACTTTCTTTTTTCTATTTTCAGTTGCATGAGTTTGGATACTACAACCAAACTTCAGCGAATACATCAGTTCATTGAGACTCTAAACGAAGCTAGTCCTGAGAAATTACTCTACATCTTTCAAGATAGTCCAATTGAAGACTCAGAGATGGGTGAAGAGAGAACGTTGAAGGAATTGGGAGCTCCCAAGCTAGATGATGAACCTCTCTGCATTGTTTTTCCAACTTTGGAGAAAACCTTGAAGCTGAACTCAGGTTTTCTTAATCTTCTTCCCAAATTCTATGGGAACGCAGGTGAGGATCCTCATAGACATTTAAAAGAATTTATAGTTGTTTGTTCAACTATGAAACCTGAAGGAATTGAACAAAATCATGTAAGATTGCATGCTTTCCCATTTTCCCTACATGATTTGGCTAAAGATTGGTTGTATACTCTGTCTTTTGGTTCCATTACGACTTGGGACGCCTTACAAAAAGCTTTTCTTGAAAAATTCTTTCCCGCAAGTCGTATTGGGTCCATAAGGAAGGAAATATGTGGAATTAGACAAAATGCTTTAGAATCACTTTATGAATATTGGGAACGTTTTAAAAGATTATGTGCTTCGTGTCCACAACATCAAATAACTGATCAACTGTTAATTCAATATTTTTATGAAGGATTGTTGCCTAATGATAGGGGTATGATTGATGCCGCTAGTGGTGGTGCATTAGTAGATAAGACACCAACTCAAGCTAGGAATTTAATTGCTAACATGGCCCAAAACACTCAACAACATAGCACTAGAAATGATGTTCAACGAGTAAATGAAATTGACTTAAGTGGTGTAAAATCTCAATTGCAAGAAAATGCTCAACAAATTGCTACTTTGACCACTTTAGTGTCTAAAATTGTTGTTGGTAATGAGTCTAAAGCTAGAGTATGTGGTATATGTTCTGATTTTTCTCATGTTACTGATGCGTGTCCTACTTTGCAAACTGAAGATGTTAATGCCTTAGGTGGTTTTTCCGGTCAAAGAAAATATGACCCTTATTCACATACTTATAATGAAGATTGGAAAGATCACCCAAATTTTAGGTATGGAACTAGACCACAGTTTTCACAAACTAATCAACCTAGGCAATTTGGTCAACAAAACCCTCCACCCCAATCTTCTGGCCCATCTTTAGAAGACATGATGAAGCAACTTGCAACTCAAGTAGGACAAGTTCACAACCATGGAGTCGAGTATCGAAAGAAAACTGATAATCACCTTCATCACATAGATACTCAAATAGGACAAATTTGTACTTCTCTAAGTAACCTAGAAACTCAACTTTCAGGTAAACTACCATCTTAACCACTACCTAACCCAAAAGAAAATGCCAAAGCTGTGACCCTTAGGAGTGGGAAGGAGTTGAGTGAACCTAAGGTAAAGAGTCGGGAGATTGAAAAAGAGATAGAAGTTAAACCTCATGATGGACTTAATATAGGGGGAAATGGAGAAGAAGAGAATAGAAAAGAACATGAAGGAAAGAGTAATGTTAATTCTGAAATTGATGTTTCTCGTTTTAAAGATGTGCCCCCTTTCCCTTCCAGATTTGCTAAAGCAAAGAAAGAGGCTCTTGACAATGAAATTCTTGAAACTTTTAGGAAAGTTGAAGTCAATATTCCTTTACTTGATGCTATTAAACAGGTCCCCCGTTATGCAAAGTTTCTTAAGGAACTTTGTACTAACAAAAGACAATTTCGCCCTTCTGAAAAGGTGAGTATGGGGGAAAATATTTCAATTGTGATTCAAAAGAAGCTTCCCCCTAAATGTCAAGATCCTGGCATGTTTTCTATTCCTTGCAAAATTGGTAATTCGAAATTTGAAAGATGCATGCTAGATTTAGGAGCTTCGATTAATGTTATGCCCAAATCTGTCTATGATACTTTAAATGTGGGATCTTTGTCTAAAACTGATGTTGTTATCCAGTTAGCTGATAGGTCGAATGCGTTTCCCATTGGAGTTTTAGAAGATGTATTGGTTCAAGTAAATGAATTAGTCTTTCCTGCTGATTTTTATGTACTTGACATGGGTGATAGAACCGATAATGTTCCTATACTGTTGGGCAGACCTTTCTTGAAAACTTCTAAGACTAAAATTGATGTTCATGAGGGTAATTTGACGATGGAATTTGATGGTGAAATAATAAAGTTCAATATATTTGATGCTATGAGATACCCAAGTGATGTCAACAATGTTAGTTCTATTGATTCCTTTGATGCTTTTGACTGGATGGCTCAAGAAGTTTTTGATAAGTGGTGTGAAAAATTGTTTGAGATTGATGATTTTAATGATAGTAATGAAACTAAAATGTATAAGTCTTTAGTAGCCTTGTCTGATGTGGCTAATCTTGATTCGCGGAACGATAAAAAAGATAATTTTGATCTTTCTTTGCCATTGTCTGTACCTAAAGTAATCCCTTCTATTGTTAAAGCACCTCAATTAGAGTTGAAACCACCACCCTCGCATCTAAAATATGTTTATTTAGGTGATAATGAGACTCTACCTGTGATTATCTCAAAAGCTCTAAATCACTCTCAAGAAGATAAATTGGTAAATGTGCTAAAAGACCACAAGGAAGCTATAGGGTGGACTTTAGCTGACATAAAAGGAATTAGTCCCACCTTGTGCATGCATAGAATTTTTCTTGAAAAAGATTCTAAACCCACTAGAGAAGCTCAACGTAGGTTAAACCCCTCCATGATGGAGGTAGTTAAAAAGGAAATCCTGAAGTGGTTAGATGCAGACGTGATTTATCCTATTTCTGATTTTCAATGGGTAAGTCCCGTTCATGTGGTCCCTAAAAAGAGTGGCATAACTGTTGTTGAAAATGCTAAAGGGGAGCTTGTTCCAACTAGAGTGTCTAATGGATGGAGGGTGTGCATTGACTATAGGAAGCTTAATCAAGCTACTAGAAAAGATCATTTCCCTTTGCCCTTTATTGATCAAATGCTAGAAAAACTTGCTGGTCAATCATTCTTTTGCTTTCTTGATGGTTATTCTGGTTATACTCAAGTACCCATAGCCCCTGAAGATCAAGATAAAACCACATTTACCTGCCCTTTTGGTACATTTGCCTTTAGGAGAATGCCTTTTGGATCGTGCAATGCCCCTGGAACTTTTCAGCGTTGTATGATGAGTATCTTCTCTGATTTGATTGAACAAGATATGGAAGTGTTTATGGACGATTTTACTGTTTTTGGTGATTCTTTTGATAGATGCCTCCATGGTTTGTCTCGTGTTTATGGAAGTGTTTTGATAGATGCTACCTTGTGTTGAATTTTGAAAATTGTCATTTTATGGTAGAACAAGGTGTAGTGCTTGGACATATTGTAAGTGCTAAGGGCTTAGAGGTTGATAAGGCTAAATTAGTTCATTGTCATATCCTACATGTGTTCGTGAAGTTAGATCATTTTTAGGGCATGCTGGCTTCTATAGACGCTTTATTAAAAAATTTTCCAGAATTGCATCCCCCTTGTGCGTTTTGCTTGCTAAAGATGCCACTTTTGACTTTAATGATGAATGTAAAATGGCTTTTGATGAGTTGAAAGAAAAATTGACTAGTGCACCTGTGATTCGACCACCCGATTGGACTTTACCTTTTGAAATCATGTGTGACTCTAGTGATAAGACCATAGGTGCCGTTTTAGGTCAAAAGAAAGATAAATAATCGTATGTGATCCATTATGCTTCTAAATCACTTGATTCTGCCCAATGCAATTATACTGTAACTGAAAATGAGATGTATACTGTTATTTTTGCTTTGGAAAAGTTTAGACCCTATTTATTAGGCACACATGTGATTGTTTATTCTGACCATTCGGCTCTAAAGTATCTTTTGAAAAAGAGAGAATCAAAACCTCGTTTGCTTAGGTGGATGCTTTTGTTACATGAGTTTGACTTAGAAACTAGAGATAAGAAGGGTGTTGAAAATCTCGTTGCTGACCACCTTAGTAGAATTGCTCCTAGAGATGATTGGCCTTTAATGACCGAATTCTTTCCTGATGAACAACTACTTTCAATGCATCATGTTGAAACTCCTTGGTATGCGGATATTGTTAATTATTTGGTGACTAGCACATTCCCTCCTACTTTGTCTAGAGCTCAAAAAGAAAAGATTAAATCTGATTCAAAGTATTACTTTTGGGATGATCCTTATCTGACCAAGTAATTAGGAGATGTGTACACAAATTTGAATATGCTTCGATTCTTACTTTCTGTCATAGTCTTGAAAGTGGAGGACATTTTGGTCCTCAAAGGACTGCTCATAAGGTTCTTGAATGTGGTTTATATTGGCCTACACTTTATAAAGATGCCTATTTGTTCTATAAGTCATGTGAACGTTGCCAAAAGACTGGAAATTTATCTAAACGGAATGAAATGCCTCAATCTGGTATATTGATTTGTGAAATATTTGATGTATGGGGTATAGACTTTATGGGGCCTTTTCCCTCTTCTTTTGGTAATGTATACATCATTCTTGCTGTTGATTATGTATCTAAATGGGTAGAGGCAAAGGCTACAATAACTGATGATGCTAAAACAGTGGTCAAGTTTGTTAAGAGTCGTATTTTTAATAGATTTGGCATGCCTAAAGCTATTATAAGTGATAGAGGGACTCACTTTTGGTAATAAAACGTTTGGTACTTTGCTTGAAAAATACCATGTGACCCATAGAGTAGCTACTGCATATCATCCGCAGACCAGTGGCCAAGTGGAAGTGTCTAATAGGGAAATAAAAGTTATTCTCAAAAAAATGGTCAACCCAAATAGGAAAGATTGGAGCCTTCGACTAGGTGATGCGTTATGGGCATATAGAATTGCATATAAAACACCGCTAGGCATGTCTCCTTATAGACTTGTTTTTGGTAAACCGTGTCACTTGCCTGTAGAAATCGAACATAAATCATTCTGGGCAGTGAAGCACATACCTAGACTATGATGATGCTGGAAAAGATAGAAAGATGCAGGTCCTTGAATTAGAGGAATCAAGGTTAGAATCTTATGAAAATGCTAAGATTTATAAAGAAAAGACTAAGGCTTTCCATGACAAAATGATGGCTAGGAAAACATTTAAAGTTGGACAGAAGGTCTTGTTATATAATGCTCGTTTACGATTATTTCCTGGAAAGCTTCAATCTCGATGGCTTAGACCCTTTCTTGTGACTGAAATTTTTCCTCATGGTGCTGTTATGATTAAGAGTTTGGATACTAATAAAGTTTTTAAGGTTAATGGTCACAGGTTGAAACCGTTTTATGATCAAGTACAGGTCCTGGGCATAGAAGAAATCTCCCTTGAGGAGCTCTAAACGAAATAGGACGTACGTCGAGCCAACGACGTGAACCAAAGGCGCTTGTTGGGAGGCAAACCAAGTTACGCTTTTTGCTTTCAATTTTTTAGTTACTTTAGTTATTGACTTCCGCAATTAGAGTTCGCAATATTCCCTCATATAGAGGCTGCTTACAATATTCTTGCTAATACGGATATGTGTGTGTACAACATTCTATTGTGATTTCGCTAAATAGCTAGCACTTATACTATGTTGCTACACTTTAATGTCGTCACATTGCAGTCGTACGTTTGTTATACTATGTTGGCAGGACTTCATGGATCAACATGCTAGTATATACTCGGCGTTGACGTTCGTAGGCAATTATCACATTGTGGTTCCGTGACAACTACATCACCATCATTCAATAACCAGCTAAGTTTCTTGTTCTATCTCTTAACTTATTATCCATTGAGGACAATGTTGATTCTAAGTGTGGGGGGATTATGAAAATCTTCAATTTTGAGCTGGAAATTTGGTGAATTGGCAAAATCTCAGGATGCACAGGGTATTATGCTAGCAATATGTGATTAATATGTTGGAAAACAAGTTTTGACATAGTTATAAAAATTGGGATATGTCCTGTTTTAGGGGAAATGCTGCCAAATTCTCTATAGATTTTTTTTTTATTTTGTTCAGTTACAAATATATATATATATAAACAAAAAAAAAAATTGTGTATTCTGTTTGCATTAGTTATAGACTTTATTTGCATTTAATTTAGGATTTCCACCTCTTAACTTCCTAAGGAATGGCGATTAGTAAGTTAGTAAGAAACTATAATCTAACTTGTTTATGAAATAAAATAAAATTTTTTCGAAATAAAAGATTTTGGGAATGTTATATAATTGGAAACGGATAATCGAACTTGAGAGATTCATAATATAATTGAAGAAAAGAAACTATCTTGCTTCTCTTAAATAAGCTGGCTAGATAAATAGACCAAAACCATGTGAGCTTTTGAGCCTATTAGACTGACACATCTGCATCAGTCTCATTATTTTCTTTCTTGTGTGATAGTTCCTCAGTGAAGTATGGCTCTTAAACTTGACTTGGTACTCTTTGAGACTTTTGTGACAAATGCTATGAAGAAATGATTTAGGAGTTCTTTTTATATTTTTAAGCCTCAGAGATTTTCTTTCATATAATATTTTCCTTTCTCTAGCCCTTTTGAGCCTTAAAATCCGTTTTTATTTGCTAACCATACATTACAAACCTGCGGCCTCCTACATATTATACCCAAGCCTGGCTAAGGGGAGTTATTATATATTGAGTTTGTATTGTAAGGTTACGTTATGGTAGAGATATATCATTGAAAAACAAAAAAAAAAAGAAAAAAAACTCAATCAAAGAAAATAAATGTTTGAAAGTCATAGAATGGTGAAAATGCTATAAATATCCATATAAGTGTTGAAATTGCATTACTTGTGAAGGATGTGGTGAATAATATGAAATAAAAAATTTGGAGTATGATGGTTATGTATAAATGGAGTTTGTTGTGACCGAAACATCTTGAGTCATGTATTTTTGCTCCCTTTAGCTTGGCTTCTTATTAACTCCACATTCCTAAATATTATTCCTACCCTTCAACCTTAACCACATTACAACCTTTTGAAAGACCTTTTGATCTTTATGCATTATGTCACTTTCAAGTGGAGAATTGAGACGATGGTCAAGTTTATAGAAATATACTTCATTTTGAGTCGACTTGGTTATAGGTTTGAGTGAATATTATTTAACCCCAAACACATGAGAGTTAAGTGTTCATTTATACCGGTGAGGGTCTATTTATCGAACTTGATACACAGATAAGTGTGGATTCATGCTAAATATTTTTGAGTTGCGAAGATAACAATTAGTTCATGAAGTATTATGAGATTTGATAGTTCGATTGTTTAAACACTAAGAGTATGACATCTCCACTAACATTTTCTCAATGTTTTTCTGACTAACTTAAAATGTTTTAGTTTCTTGTAGTGTGCTTATCTAATTTAGTTATTTCCGACAAAGAAAATTGAGGTGGTATATTAGGTCTTGCATTTAGTTTCTTTCTAATATCCATGTTTGCCAATTGGTTCGGAAACTTATGGCTTTGTGGGTATGCCATCTGAAAATCCTCACGAGACCTTACTCGTCCACTAGGGTAGCGTAGGGGTTTAAAGGGGCTTGTTGCACATGCTAAGTGCAATAGTGATTCCTACGACAGTGAGTTAGGTTTATTGCTTTCCTAGTATAGTTTTTATTTTTATTTTAGTAGTGTTTTGTTCGAGGACGACCAAAGGCTCAGTGTGGGGGAATTTGATAAGTGCATAGTTGAGTATGTTTTTATTCCCTTATTTTGGTCTTTTATGTCATTAATTGGTCAATATTTTAGATATTTGCATTACTTTTTATAATATTAGATAATATATTACCTTTGCTAAATTTAGTACAAATTGCACTAATTAGCTTATTTTGTTGACATATGTACATTTAAGCCATCTTACATCATAAGACAAGCAAAGGAAGTGAATAATGAGGAATAAAATAAAAAGAGAAAAGATGAGACCAAGCAGGAGATGCATCACACCAACGAAGTCTTCACCATCACGTGGAGGGCTGAAGGCAAAGAAAAAGAAGAACAAAAGAAAAAGGAAAAGAAGATTTAAGGAGAAAAGGGAATTGAAAACAAAATAATCAAGAAAAGAAGGAGATATTACAAAGCAATACAGGGGAAACAAAACCCATAAAACGAGTGACACATTCTCCGTCATATTTCATCCAGTGAATGAAATTTGATCTTAGCCGAAAAAAAAAGGGATGAGTTTGAATCAAAATATAATCCCTTCTGCAATTCTTATCTTTTATCCATCCTGAAACAGAAGCTGATTTTGGGGGTATATATTACCCAAAATGAATTACGCTCAGGGGGACGAGTTTTCTGAGATTAAAGAAAGGGAGTTTGAGAGTGAAATTTCTGATTAAAGATTGAGGGTTTGAATTGGAGGAAGAACAGTCCGTCGCCGTCCAGCTACTGTGCAGCGAGGAAGAGTGAGAGTCGAGGTCGTCGGAGGTGTCGAAACCGAATTCGAGCTGCGATTTTTCGGGGATTAATTATAAGTTATTCTCTCTCCTTCAATCTCTTTAGTTTTATCCAGAAATTTACATTCACAAATTATGATATTGTACTTGGATTATTTAATTTTTCAATTGTGTTTTTGGGTCTTTGAATTCTAGTATTTACATGGTTAGTTCGAATCATGATATGATATTCAAGTTATATTTGTTCTTGATAGTAAAGATTACATTTTTATGCTTGATTGCTATCTTTTGAGTATATAGTGTATTCTTATGCTAATTACATAATTTGTCCTAGTACAGATTACATAATCCGGGTAGTAACTAGTTTAAATTGGAATTTGCGACATAATACCAATTTAAAGTAGAGTATAATTTGATCAAGTAAATTTATACATCTATATGTTTTAATTGATTGGGTTGATAGTTCTTAATGCTAATAATCTGAATTTTTGCTAGTTGCGAATTACTAGCGATTGTAGGATTATTAAGAGTTAACTTTGGCCTAGTTTAAAGTTAGCTATTACACTCATAATTTAGTCATAGTGGGCTGCGTTAATTTCGCTTGGCTAGATTGGAGAAGAGGGATAAGGGGGAATTTTGCTACCAAAATTCCTAACATTAATCTGTCATATTATGTTTGCAACTAATCGTGTTTGACCCAAATTCACTATTAAAAGGTTAAATATTTTTTAGTTATGTGCTTAATGGGTAGCTTGTTATCACTTGTAGATAATATATTAATTTTATTTTTACTTAGTTCTAGTAGTTCGTATTATTTAAACCCCCCAATCTATGTAAATAGTGTAAATGATGGTGTAGACTAATTTATTTATGTGACTAATATTGTTTTTAGTTAAACTTTTAGTTTAGAAATTTAGTAGTCTCTCCGTGGGATCGATCCTTTCTTACCCTTTTACTAGTTGTAAATATTTTTGAAGGTCTAAGATAGGTTTTTAATTTAATACGGTAAACGACGCGTATCACCTTTGCTTGGTGAAGCACTCAAATTCTCTATGCCCCTTCTGTTGGCAATTAGGACAGGTTACTAGGTCTCCTTTACAGTCTCTACCAGGCGGGTTCTTGTTACACTTCTTACAGTGGTAACTCCTCTCAAACTGGCCCTTATTATTAAAGCCTTGACCATTCCTTCCTTGAAAATTTCCATTCCCATTTTTATTCCTCTTAAAATTCCTCTGATTTCCACTAGAATTGAAATATTTTCTTTTCTCACCCACTATAACATTCTTCTTGTCATGCGCCTTGACTGAAGACCATAAATATGGGCGGCTCTTCCATAAACAACATCTAAGGATGCAAAAGTCTCACCACCTAACCCCAGTTTGATTTCCTCAGTCAAACCTTACTCAAATATTTGAGCCTTTAGCTATTTAGTAGCTACTACCTCAGGTGCGAGCCTAGACAATGCTATGAACTTGCTATAGTACTCAGAAATTGTCATACTCCCCATTCTAAGGTTTATGAACTCTTGAGCCTTTTGTTTTCTCATAAAAGCAGGGTAAAATTTTCCTCTTAAAGCAGCAATAAAGGAATCCCAATTAAACCCTTCTACATCACTATGTCTAGTTCCATTCTCTTTCCACCATAAGTCAGCCTCATCTTTCAGATATAACACAGCTTGACCTACTTTCATAGCTTCAGGACAATTTACAGCCCCAAAAATCTTTTCAAACTCCCTAATCCAACTCTCTAAGAATGTAGGGTCGACTTGCCCCTTAAAGTACGGCGGCTTAATCTTAGCTAGTCTTTCAAACATGTCCCAAGCAGGATCGGGACGCTCAACTCTTTCGTGAGTCAAATTCTCTGCCAATAAGCGAATAGCAGAAGCTAAGGTGTTATCGTTGTTTGCCATCTATTTTGCGACCTGAAATTTAAAGTAAATCTACTTTAGGTTTCAATTGACAACTTACATGCCTTTCTCTACGAAGGAATCACTTGATTTGACCATACAAGGTCGCATCAACATACAATTCTTTATGGAATCACAACAACATTAAGTTCACACACCGTGAACCATAACAATCATATGCTCATTCATGAATAAATATTCACATCATTAATTCATATATATATAAGGATCAAATAAAATTCAATCACAATGGAATAAAATAGTCCCCATTCGCGTACTAAATTAAATTCTTGCTCACTTGAATAACTTAAATAATCACTTTTTATTCCTCAAAATGATGATGATAAGATTTATCCAATCCAGAACAACTATACTTATTCCTTAACCAAGATAAAAGAAATTTAAACCATTATAACTTGACTTTTTTTCCAACAACTAGTCTTAAAGCATAAGTAAAATGTCTATGGAGATACATTATCAGTCTTATCTTCCAAGTCTTCATCGTCCTCATCTTCTTCTGATTCAGAATGACTATGTCCACCAAAAACAGCCCTCACAATGGCAGTGTAGATATCCTTTCGGGTTTGCCCCCTAGCACGGTCAAACTCCTAAATAACCTCATCATCGCTATTAGGATCGCTAACTTTCAATACACAGCGCGTCTCCAAATCTATGCTAGTGTAGCTGTCACAATCAGAATCAGAGTCTATATGGGACTCATCATCACACAATACAATTGGGTTGAAGTAGCTTCCTAGTCGAGCAGCTTGACTATCAGACATGACTAGAGATCCTATAACAGATGAATATGACATGTATAAGTACATAATACCATCACTTAGCATATATTCCCAACAATGAACAATAAGTTAGAATAAACAAATCATTTAATGCTAGGAATAACACTAAACAGTTAAGCAGATAAGAAAACATAAACATGCTGAACTAAATATTTAAATGCAAACATGTAATATTTCTATCCTATATGCCTTTTCTATACTACCCATCTCTCACAAAATTAATAAAGTAACCAAAATAAACTAGAAGTACTAAAATAAACAACCTGTAAATAATATATATAATTTTCGAAAATATAGGAAAGAATTGAAAAAAAATTAAAATAAAAAATTCCGACTTAAGAAAATAAAAAATTCGGACCTCTAAAAAAAATTTGAACCAAATAAAATAAAATATTTCGAACAAAAAATATTTTCGAACCAATTTTTAAAATTTGAAACATGTTCCGAAAAAATGATTTAAGCACAACGAATAAGTAGGAGCTCGTTTTTCTATGAAATTCATTTTAAGTAACTAGGCGCTTAAAAAAGCTTGGCACGAAAGGCCAATAAAAACCTAAGCTCCAAGATACCACTTTGTAACACTCCGACAATTCTTTATTTTCCAAAATACCTTTTTAATATAAAACATAGAAAATTACCATAGCATTATCGCCCGTGTGATAACGTATCGGCTTATTATGAATTTTGCAGTGGAAAATAAATAAACAACTTTGAAAATAATAAACTTAATAAACCAAAAGTCAAACTCCAAAAAGCAAAGTCAACAGTCAACCAAACTAAAGTCAACCAAATTTAAACAACTATAAGGTATAATATCTAAACACAAGCTCTCCACGAATCCCGAACCCATGATGTATCATCTTCAAACCTGAAATGGACAATGCACTATTGATGCCGACAGACTGCTCACCAAATAGGTCATCTCAGGATCAATAAGGCACAACCATGATCGACATACACACAAAAGCATGTAATCAGTAAAGCTGAGTACTACATAGTAAACAAATATAAAACATAACATGACACTAATAAACATTAAGGCAAAGATAAATAATAATATAATAACACAACAAATAACCATACTGAACTTGACTCTACAACTTGAATTAATTACAACATATATTGAATAAGCAATGGAAATAGTTGTCCAAACCAAACCAGTCTTCAATTTAGAAGACGAACGAAGTATGGGCACGACTCCGTACTCCCCTGACCAATGATATCGAGGAACCTTTTAAATAAAATAGGACACGGTGATCAATCCGGTCCCAAGAATAGCCATGGGCTACCACCATGTACTCCAACTCATACTTGTCCAACACTTCAGATGTGCACAAGTCTAAAGCTTATTGCTATTCACTTTCCACTTTAACTGATTTAATAAATCATTTATCTGTGATGACTCACAAGAGTGAGACAAACAATATAATCATCAAGGATATCGATGCATAAACTTCCATTTTTATCTTAGGATTAGATAAGGTGATCATCAACTTAACAATCCAAGAATAATTCCAATTATAAACTCCATAACCATTATTTATTTGTTGATCCAAGTCAACAATCAACAACCCTTTCATGGGTGAATAACCAACTTACCAAATAAGGCCATCGGTCCTCATAAAGTAAATAAATAATCCAAAGGGAACAACAACATGATCCAATTCAACATAATTATTAATCCTTCATGTGAATTAATAAAATAAAGTTTCCAATCCTATATGCTTGCATCAATCATCTATGCAAACATAGTATAACCAACATAATCAACATGTTTACAAAACGGCATAAAACATGCAATTTTACTTGAATATAAATGACATATGAACTATAAATAGTTCCCTATGTATACTACATCAATCGCATCCTTGGGACATGATACTAATTCAACCAATACATGGGTATGTACGTACTATGTGTAGACAATATGCGAGGCCACTTTAATAATCTTAGAAGTCGCCTAAAGAGAATTCTCCGCCTACATTTTATCAATACATCCACTAATCAATACTCAATCAAAATTCCAGCAACATTTAAATATGTTAAACCCTCTTTAAAAGTGTTTAAAAATCCTTATTAACCATTAAAACTTCACTATTAATGTCCCCTAGTATAGTACCACTATACTAGTCATTAAAAATCCTCAAAAATCCATGATAACCATACTAATAAAAATTCCAGCAACTTGTAATATGTTTAAAACCCTTTAAAACATGCTTAGACATAATCATAATCATAAGAGTATCCAATTTCATAAACTATAATATAATAGTATGATTTTCCAACTCATAAAACCTTAAAAATCCATATTTTGATACTTAAAACCCTATTTTAAACATAATTAATAAATCTGAAATTTTAATTACTTCACTATATAAATTACATAATCTGAAATTGATATTTAAATTATCAAACTATAACTTTAATCATGAAAGCATTAATTAAATCCTTAAAAACATAAACATAACATTAAATAAAATCGAGGACGAAGAAATAAACTAAAGAGAGAGGAGAGGAGGAAGAAACGGCGGCAAAAGAGGGAGGGCGACGGATGCCTGTTAGGCTGCTGTCGGCGTCGGGTCACGGTTGCCGGTGGTGGTCTGGTGTGGTGGTCGGTCGAAGCACCCGAAGAGAAGAGAGAAGAAACCATGATAGAGAGAATGAGGAGAGGAGATATGAAAAAAGGAGGAGGAAGAGAGAGAAAATAAAGTGTGTGTGGTGGAAAATTTTGGGTTTTGTGAGTTCATATAGTTAAACCTTGTGGGCTTAGAGAATTGTGTTTGGGCTTCAATAATCTTTTATGATTGGCACTTGGCATAGTTGGGTTCCTCTAACCCAATTTGAAATCCTTTTTACTAAACTCAAAGATGTTTAAATTGTTTAAATAATTTTCAAAGTATGACTAAATAAAATATTTAATTACTTCAAATCATTAAATAATTCTTTTGACTTTCAAATAGTAAACCTTTTAAGAATTAAATAATTTAAAAATTAAAATATATATAAATATACATTAAAATGAATTTATAAACTTAATAAAATTATGGGGGATTACAATAGATCCTGATTTCCCACGATTTTTCATACGATTTTTCCATACACTTTTACATACGACTTTACACTTCGATACATTACGAACTTTTACGAATTCTCTACAAAACTCATACTTTTCAAATCTACAAATACACATACAAACACATTTATTCATACACAAGTTTCGATCTTCAGGCTTCACAATTGCTCATCCTGAAGGTTGTCAATCTCTCAGACCCAAGCCACGGCTTAATCCTGAGGGTCCTTGAATAAATCTATTATTTTTATATTGAAGTTACTAACTATATCTTTTGTGATGTAGATCTTTAATATAAAAATCGTTCCTTTGTACATCCTAATCTCTACTCTTTCTTTTTATTATTATATCTTGCCTTATTGTCCTACATGCCTTTTTATCACCTGCATGTTATTATTGCTAATCAAGACCTAAAGAATTGTTCTAATATTAATCAGATAATTTGGACAACCTGTTACCTTCCCTGTAATTGGATTGCGTAATAACATATCACTAAAAAATAGCCTTTTATGTGTTTCCTGAACCAACCTAGACTAATATTTTTAGGGTGAATAAAAATATTATTTGGTTATTCTATTGCATAAAACTTGACGTAAATCGATATCTATCAGAGGCCAGCAATGGGCGAATATGGTTCATTATGACCGTGTTCATACCCTCACCCTCGAAGTCAATTTTTGGTTCATTGACCATCTACGGAGTCAGGATGGGGAAATCTACAATTGATAAGTCCCTAATTTATCCCTACGGTTTCCCAATATCCAATTAGGTATATAAGTCTTCCTTTAAATACTGGTTGGCGACTTTAAAACATTTTCAATAAAACCTTTACAATGAGATAGTCAAATACGCGCTCACACCACGTAGGCGAAATCAAAACACGCCTACAGAGAGTGACCAGATCTGCCATGAAGAAGGAAACAAAAGAAGTTTATCAGGATCAATATGGTGATTTTACTAGGGTAACCAAGAGGAAGGGGGTACCAGCTAGACCCCCACGTGCTACTAAAGGTAAATATGTTGAAACTCCTGTTTATATTGGTTCTTCTCCGATTGTTGAGAGAAGTGTGTTATCTTGATGTTTTGTAAAAGATGGTTATTTTGATACACCTGCTTTTATCTGAGGTTCGTGATTTATTGGAGTTTCAAGGTTGGATGCCTTTGTTTAAGCATGTTAAGAATGTTTTTGTGGATGCTGTTAGAGAATTTTATGTGAATTTGAAGCAATTACCTGATATGTCTTTGGGATCTACTATTTTTGGAAGTGAGATCTTCTTGATTGTTTCTTCTATGGCTTCTCTGTTTAATTTTCCTATAGATAGGTATGATAAGTATGCTAGGAACGGTTGGCCTACTATTGTTGGGGTAACAGCTAAGGAGATTTATAAGTTTTTATTTGCTGTTACCAATCTATTAATTTTTAGTGAACCCATTATGATGGTCCTGCACTCTATTCCAACAAAGTGTTAATTCCTAGGGCTCATGGCAGGGGAACAGTTCATATAATGGAGATGGTCTTGATTTACTTAATGATGAAAAAGATCAAGATCAATCTCCCTGCCATAATCATTGATCATATCATGAACTGTTGTTCCTCCTCTCACCATGCCATGCCAATGGTTCAATCATCACCCTCCTGCTCGAAAAGCAAAAGATTCTCTCAATGGGGAAACTGTTCCCATTCAAGTGTTTACAAAGGAAATATTCATGCAGAAAGGTTTGAATGTTTCCTCAGATATGTTGAGGTTCAAGGAGTTAGGAGTACCAGCTTAGAAGAAGAAGTCAGAGAAAAAGAAGAGAAAGATAGGGGCACTAGTGCATAATTGGCCTAAAGTATCACCCCAAAAGTGTAACTTAAATGCCTAAAAGTGTTACTTTAGGCAATAGGTAACACATTTGTAAGTGAAACATCTGCCCGTGCTACCTATTCACTAAGGTAACACTTTCCGGTGCTAATGTTTCACTTTCTCAAGTGTTACTCAAAATTATCTATTGTAACACTTTCTTAAACTAATGTAGCATTCTTATAGTGTTACTCATAATTTTTTATGTAACACTTTTTCATCTAAAGTAGCATTTTCTATGTCATCTCTTGAATTATAGTAACACTTAATTAGATATTATGTATCATTTTAAGTCAACATATGTAACACTTTATTAGTTATTAGGCAACACTTTTTATTAGGTAGCTTTATAATAACAATTCCATTTCACATGTTTTATAATAATATTTTTTAATTTGTCAACGCATATGCAATTATAATAATACTAAAACTTACAAACGCAATAATCGAAAAGGAAATAGAATGATATTATAGATATAAATAAGTACAAATACTCAATGGTCATTGCAAAGAATGAGCCAAAGAGTAGTATTCATCAATGGAAAACATACTATTGGATTCAAAATATAAATAGTTGTTCTGGAATCTAGTCATAATATATATATATATATATATATATATATATATATATATATATATATATATATATATATATATATATATATCTCCTAAAATAAACCTAAACCATTCTTAAGGTCATTTCTTTCCTCCGTCTTCAACTCCATCGCCCCATCCATGCATGCATGTTTCCTGAAACATCATGCCTACTTGCTACTCTAATCCGTTATCTTCATCATCCTGCAGTAAGAACAAAAAAAAGAATCTTCAAAGTCTTATATGATAACAGAACTAGAGATATAATTAGTAATATGGTAAAAGATAGGTTTCCCTTGGTAAAAGCAAACTAGTGAAGCCTTGGAAGGTTTCCCTGATGCAAAGACATAGAAAATGACATGGGGATTTTAATTACGAGGGTAACTAGGTCGAGGCCAATAACTCAGATAATTATGTTTTCATCACACTAGTTTCATTTTTATAATCTATACGAAGCCATAAATATTACATTTATCTAATGTCAATAAAAGAAAAAATGTTACATTTATGTGAATGAATGAAGTTACAATACTAGTTTAAGATCAAGGAAGAGATGTGCTTCAAAAAAAAAAAGATCAAGGAAATGATGTGGTTTGCATTATAGTCTAATCTTATAATGTTGTGTTCATGATATCAAAGAGTATATCAAAGTCAATATATGACAAGTAATATGAGACATCCTTTAATGGCAAAAGGAGCAAGTATTTTAGACATCCTAAAATGAAAAATTGAACAGGTAATTTGAGACTGGAGTAAAGAGAACACGTCAAGGCTATGCATCCTGGTATAAAATATAAAAAAGAAAAGAGTTTATTAGGGCAAGACTTGCATCATCATTAATAAATTTGAAGGCAATGAAGTGGGCACTCACGGCCCTCTTCTGCTGATTTAGACCACCATTGCAACTTATAGCCACAGTGACAATCTAAAGCTGCAGATTAAACCATATTCAGGGCATAAGAAAGCTACAACAAATTAGTCAAACTGAAGGAAAGTGATAATTTTGCTTACTCAAGACAGCCAAATTAATAAAGAAAGTAAGAAGGTATTTGCATGTGCACTAGATACAAAAACATCTTTTTCACACAAGTAGGCATGCATAACGCTGCACTAAAGTTTGCTCATAAAAAGTCACATTCAACGTTTGGTATAAATAATCTCACTCTAGGGATACTTTTAAAGTCTCAATAATTCAAGTTTTTATCAGATAATGTCGAAGATCAAACAGATGGATATACTCACCAGCATTATTTGTTTACATACGGAAAAATAATTGCATGTTCAATTTCTTGAAAGATCATTAGTGCCACATCTTAAATTTTCTCTAGCAGTATAAGGTTGTGGGGAAACCAACTAGAATCTTAGTTACCAAGTGAACCATTGCTATCTGTGCATAAATGCTTCTCCCATTTTGAATTCGTGACAAAGATTTTCAGGATGCAGCAGGTAACATTCCAACCAATAACGGACTTAGAAGTTAGACGGCATAACAAGGACTGGTATATACATGACTCAGACAACGATACACAGAAACCACTATTCGGTAATAATTAGGATTAGACATCCAAATCATACTTAAGTATTGTATATGTGAGAGTAATAGCATGGTAGACATAATTTAATCCATTCATCGTTTTTCTATTTTTACGTTATCGTGTGTTGCCAACTTTGTCGAACAAAAATGAAAAACGAAAGTGTTCCCTATGAAACTGTAACTGTATAAAACTCAGAAGAAGCATGGCAGGATTGAAGCATATTCTTATCGCCTTATTTCCATAATATCATCCTCTCGAAGTTCCTAAACATTCCATTCTAGATCAATAAACTTACTACTATCATTAACACGCATTAGCATTGTAGCGCAACTTGCCATTTTATAAAGAAATCATCAATCCATGATATAGAAGGCATTCCAATTAATATTTGATTGCATACTATACTCTAGCTATTTGGCTTCAAAACAAAATCAACTTGCACAGCATGCCAGCTAACCCACCCTGCACGCCTCCCCTTCCCCCTTTACAAGCAACCACCGCGCCGGTCCCCCCCCTCGCACTCCGCACATCCGGCCAGCAGCCCTCTTGCACAGCCTCCCCTACAATGCAACCCCATGGCACACCGCGCACTGCCCGGCCCAGCCCCCCACCCGCACGTAAACCCCCCTCCTTCACAAAGAACCCCCCCCCCCCACCCCCTGTTCACCTGCACAACCTCCCCAGCATAACTATCTAGGAATTACTCTATCCCCTGACTATTGTGATGCTAACTGAACCAATGAGGAATACTAACCAAATTAGATAGAACAAAAGAAATGCAAGAAACAGGACAACAAGAAAAAATCAGCTAAGAGACACAATAATTCTCTAGAAGGTAAAGAGGACTAATTAACTAAATATTCCCTCCATCCCCAAGCTAAGTTACCATACTACTTACAGTAGCACAAATTAGAACTTATAGCATGAATTGTAGAAGATAAGAGCATAATTACTTACCTATTATTAAGAGATGACGAATTAGCAGTTGTTTTGACTCTCTTGATGACCAAGCAGTTGACCGTCAAAGATGGGGAAAGGAAGAAGACTAAGAATTCAATTGAAATCAAAAGTAGAATATCTTTGAGATTAAAGACACAAAAGGCAAAAAATAACCTTCAGAATTGATGAATGATGAAGCCTAAGATTGATGAGAGGTTGAAGACAAAGAATTCAATGGTAATTCGAAAAATCCGATTGAAATTTACAAGATTCATTGGAAAAAAAAAGACAATAATTGGAGATAAACCTGCTGATTAGAAGACTTTTAATGAAATTTCCCAATTTTCGTTGTTAAATTGTCTAAATTTGTAGCTTCCCAATTGCGTTAAAATTGTTGGGAGGTTGAAGATGAACAATTCAATGGAAATTCGAACAAAAAATTAATGAAGATTGTCAAGTAAAACAAAAAAAATCGAACAACAATATTTAAAGCAAACCGATAATTTTCTCTGATCACCTGGAAGAATGAAGAATGAACCCCGATATAAGCCATTGAATTTCAAAGCGGTGGACGAAATAAGGAGCGGTGGTCAATTAACTCCCTCGATGGTGAACAAATGCTGGAACATAGACCTAAAACCTAGGAGATACAGTGAGCAGTACTTTGTCAAAATACCAATGCTTCAATTTTGGACTTATTGTGTTTGACGGCCAAGGGCCAAATATAAAATTTGGGATTACTCAATTAATTTAAGATGAGTATCATTAAGTAAACTTCTCCTAAACCAATTTAATTAAGAAAATCATAATGTTATATTAAAAAGAAAATTACTTATACTCTAAGAACAAATGCCTATTCTAAAGTGTTACTTTAAAATGTGTTACAAACATCAAAGTGTTACTTAAAAATGTTACCTCTTTTAAAGTGTTACATCAAAATGTTACTCAATTGAAAAGTGTTACATTAAAATGTTACTTATAAAAAAAGTGTTACATTAAGTGTTACATATTAATAAAGTGCTACCAAGGTGTTACGTACATCTTCAAAAAAATTGAATTTTGTAAAGTGTTACCCTATACATGTTACCTTAGACCAACTTTGTACTAGTGGGGGAACCAGCACAAATTTTGTTGGATTAAAAGGTTTGACAACTAGGAGAAAGCTTTAGATAAAATGTATAAGCTGATTGAGGGTATGTCCAAGTCCTATAGGTCTACGATCACTAAGCTTGAGAAGAAGCTGGCCGAGACTGAGTTGCTGGTTCTCTCTCTTCCAGAAGTAAAGGCTCAACTTCCTGTTGCTAAGGTTACTACTAGTTCTACTGATCATCATCTTCCAGCTGATCCCTGTCTTCTTGCTAATCCTGTGGCTGAAGATCAAGATGATGATGGTGAGGAAGAGGGAGAAGGTGTTGGTTCCTCACATTCCTCCTCCAACCAAGAAGATGATTATGATGCCTCTAGTGGAGAGGAAGAAGAGGATGACGAGGAGTGACTGCTATTTCCAGCTGTTTCCCCCCATCCTATTCTGATAAACTACTTTCGCATTACTGTTTTCCCCCCTTATTTCAAAACATTCTCTTATGTAATTTAGGTTCTTGTTTAACTCTGCTGGTTTGTACTTGGATAATTTGTGTTTGGTTATGGATTGTAAGTTGTGTGACTAACTTGATTTGTTGTAGCATGATGACTTGATTAGTAGTTGATGCTACTATTTTTGAATGAGGTGATAACTTATGTGCAATGGATCTGTCTCTAAGTACTTTTTAATGATGCCAAAAGGGGGAAAATAGTTGAAGTTGAAGCACCTAAGTCAAGTATAGATTAAGTTAGTCCTAGTATAGTTTTGTAGTTACTTAAATTAAAAAAAAAAGAGTCTTAGGAAATAGTTGAAATAATTAACTGTTTCACCCTGTGAGTCTTGTGACAAGTAAGCTCCTTTAATGAGTTATTTGAGCTTTGGCTGAAGTTGTATGTGTTTGCTAACTTGTTGGTTCTAAGAAACTTCAAAGAGTTTGTCATCATCAAATTAAAAAGGGGGAATTTGGTGAGTCCATTTGGTTTTGAATGATGACAGTTAGCTGTAGGGAACAGTTGTTATTACATGTGGTTCTAGGCTGTTAGGAAACAGTTGAGTATCCAACTATTCTTGAGTGTATAATGATACACTCAAAAAAATATTTGCTATGCTATGATGTGTTCTTGTGTAGCAAACAGGTTATTCCAAGACTTGAAGCTAGGAAGCCCTCTCGAAGTTGTTCGAGAAAAAGACAAAGTTCTTCAATGTTGATTCAAGGGAAGCTTCAAGGGTTGAAGTGCATGAAGATAGTTTAGGTTTCTTTAATTCTTCATGTATTATTTGCTTATGATATTTCTAGTGGAATTGTTTGTGTTGTTCTTCAGTGTGAAACAGTAGGGTTTTAAATATAGAACTAGTTGGTTACATATTCAAACCACTACTAACTAGGGTAACATGTCTGGGTACTAGTTACCTTATCGGGTGATTGAGCTGGCTATTTTAGAAATTTTTTTTGGAAAAATATTTTCTCAAATACATTCTATAAGAAATGCTTGCCAGCCTTTAGAATCATAGTTTAGTTCATGATATACTTTCCATAACTTTTAGGATCATATATTTGATATCTTCAGTTACGGCACGCTCAAAGGTCAGACCTTAGTCTATAAATACTGAATCATGATTCTCCTTCACCCTTGATGCTCTCCCGGATTCCATTGAGTATTTTCGAGAGCTTTCATAAAGAGAACAGCTTAAGAGTTTCTTAAAATAGAGTACGCATTTCATAGAGTTTACATTACGCTTTGTTTGCTGTGTAAGAAAGCGTGAGTTAAGAGAAACTAATTGTATTGAATCTCTAAGACTCTAACAAAGGAGTTAGAGATTGGGTAGCATTTGTGAGTTCATTCGTGAGTACTTGTGAGTTCAAGTGTGAAGTAGCACAATAAAGTTAGTGTGGGGTGTGTTGTTTCCCTAGAGTAAGGGCAATAGACAGTGCGAGAGTATTCTTGTTTTTCAGAGCTGATTAATAAGAAAACTAGCATAGGAGGACGTAGGCTCTTGTTTTGCTGAACCTCGTTAAATTTGGTGTGTTCATTATTACTTTCAAGTTCTAGTGTTTCCGCTATAACGAACCACCCAAATTGGTTCTTCTGTAAATCGAAAGAATTTGAATTTGTAACCGGATCGTTTAAGTACTCAATTCACCCCCTCCCCCCCTCTGGAGTACATTGCAAACCATCATTTTACATCATCCATCACTTATTTATAGGACGAATTTGCAAATTCCATAGAGCATTGTTTCTTTCTTGCCACACAAAATAGACAGTAGCTAAGATTCTAACTATAACTGCCTGTTTCTTGAACTTACTCCCTGTGTATCTTCTACGAATGCACCTGAGAATGTGGTAGCCATGGTGAGACTGAGCCATCTCTTAACCCTCTGCAAACACTGTCTACTATACTCACATACAAAAGAGAAGCGAGTGTGCTCCTCTCTAGAATCTTCACATAGCAGGCATTTGTCACTAGTACACACACCAATAATGAAAAGCCTTAGCTTTATCTAGTCTATAATCTATGCTGCCATGCAAGCCAATCAATGAAGCTATGCTTTGGTATATTGTGATGATCTCAGGTAGTTGTGCGTTCATGTTTCTTCTCTCCCATCACATGTAGTTGCTTATACATCTCTACAGTGCTAAAAGTGAGTTGAGAAAGCCATCCAGTTCCACACCTAAAATAAATTATTTGCTTAACCTGACATATATATTTCATTGCCCAACTAGCGGCTTGAGGAGTAGTGAAGTCATGCTAGGATTTGTCTTTAATATACCTCACATGAACCTATTTTACCCAAAGATTGTCCTTCTTCATGGCAATACTCCATTATTCTTTCCCAACAATAGCAATGTTCCAATCATCTAAAGATCTAAAGTCAAACCCACCATGTAGTTTATCTTTGCAAACATTTTCCCAAGTTACATACCTAGGTTTAGAGCTGTACCAATTTCCATACCATAAAAAGGCCCTACTAATAATATTTATCTTCTTGATAACACCTTTAGGAAGGAGAAAAATTCGAGACTAGTAGACACATATGCTCATAAGCACAATATTCATAAGTTGTCTTCTTCCTGAAAGGGTAATTTCCTAGTGCTCCAGACTTTTATTTTCCGAGCATCTTATCAATGAGCTTCTCACAGTTTGTTGCTGACAACTTCTTGGTATTGATAGGTACCCCAAGGTATCTAAAACGAAGATTTCCAAGCTTGAAACTAGTGCTGGCAATTATATTATGCATATCCATGTCTCCCATACCACAACTATAAACATCAGATTTGGAAGGATTTGCCTTTAAACTACTAGAGGCTGAAAAAAGCTTAAGTCCTTGTAAGATCAAATTTATAAATACAGGGTCACTTTACAAAATAGCACCAAATCATCTGCAAAACAAAGGTGGTTTATACCCATGCTTTTACATCTTGGATGAAATCTGAAGGTTGGTTGTTTGATAACAAAGCTCATGATTCTGTTAAAATATTCCATACACATAACACAAAGGAGAGGGGACATCGGGTCATTGATAAGTGTGAATTATTATATATTATAACCTTCTTAATTATTCCCTCTTGCTAGCTCCTTATCAGTATTATAAACTATAAGCTGTGGGTTTTAATTGTTTTTATAGGTTTTCTACTAATTGCGTTTATATGATTATATATTATGTTGACCTATACTATATTTTATACTAGTAATTATATATTTAATGTTGATAGGTGCATAATAATTTTGGAGCTTCAGAAATGGAAATTGGCCATAGATAATTTATGGGTCAAACCCATTTAACTCAATTCCACACAACAAGAAGTAAAAAGGGAATTTGGATTTCCTTTTATGTTGAACTCACAAGAATTAGAGAATTGGGCTAAAGCCCAATTGTGCCAAGTAACACCAATCAGCAAATGAAGTGATCAAGTGAAACAAATAAAGAAAAGAGAGAGAAATAAAAAGAAAAGAAAAAAAAGGAAACCTTATTCCTTGAAATGAAGACGGCACACGCAACAGGAGGAATAAGTAGCAGGTAGTAGCACGAGTGCAGGGAGGATAGCAGTTCGACGAAGCAGAGCACGAAGTAGAGCAACACAAGACGAAGCGTTGAGTCTGATTTTTCGGCCATGAATTGCTCTATTATGGTGATGTTTCTCCATATTACGAGTAGCTAATTTCGTTTTTCTAGGACTTAGTGAAACCCTATTAGTATGATTTAATTGTTTAATGGTTTGAAAATAATAATTTGTTTTATGATTGCATAACTCTAGACTGTTATTGTGAGATTATTGTTTTACAAATTAGGTCGGTAATACTTCTTCTAGAGCGAATTATTGACTTGTTTGGGTATTAGGTTTACACACTTTGCTCTTGTAGTTTAAAGGGTGATGTTATGCAATGGTATTTATTGGTTTGTGATTGAATGATTGAATAGTCCATGCTTTAGTTAGATGGTTTATGTCACTTATTTGATTGCAATAATATTTCTTTATGAGTTAATCCTGGCTTGTAGTTTAGGGTACTCGATAAATCTCATTAATTCTCATTCTAATTAATCTATTAATTTTAGGATTTTTTAACAAGAATAATACAAACTTTTGCCCGTTCTCTCGCAATAATACAAACTTTTGATTATTTTTTAATAATACAAACTTTTGATCAAAATTCCTCCAGTAGGACGATACCGGTTGTTAACTTGTTGTAGGAGGTAATTAGCTGAGGTGGTTCAGGTGGGTGGGGGGTTGGGGGAGGAGGGACAAAGAAGAAAGATCATTTTGTAATTTTGATGTAAAGTTTGTATTCTTAAAAAATAATCAAAAGTTTGTATTATTGGGAGAGAACGGGCAAAAGTTTATATTATTGTAGTTAAAAAATCCTTAGTTTTATTATTAGTGGTGGATTCGACTGTCCTAGATTCCGTATTATGGTTTGTTCTCCGATTGACTTTTTATTGCCAAGTTTATTTAGTTACTTTATATTTCAAATTAGTTTAATTAGTTTTCAATCAAAGCATTATATTTTTATTTAGGATTAAATTAGTAGACATTAGACTTAATTTTAATTAACTGTTCCTTGTGGATACGATACCCTATTATTTACCACTTACTACTAAGTCTTGTACACTTGCAAGAATAGCGTTTTATAACTTGTTTAAAATCGCTATCAGTCACCCTGTCTCAACCCTCTTCTAGGTTTAAAGAACCCAATTGGACTCCCATTTAGTAGAAGAGTGAAAGTGGTGCTTGTGACACATGTCATAATCAATCTTGTAAACCTACTAGGGAAACCCAAGTGATTGAACATATCCTCAAGAATTCCCAACTGACTGTGTTATAAGCCTTAGCGAAATCCACCTTCAACAACATTGTTGCTTCTGTCCTCTCCTATACATTTTCACTATATCTTGAAATACCAAGATATTATGCAAAATACTCCTATTAGCAACAAAGGCACCCTATGTAGGAGACACTATACTAGGTAAAACTAGCCTCAATCTGTCACATAACAGTTTAGTTATACATTTGAAAATGATAAAGCAGCAAGAGATTGGACGAAAATTTCTTACACTAGCAGGGCATTTTATCTTAGGAATTAAGGTAATAAAAGTGACATTCACTGCTTGCAATAACTTGCTAGTATGAAATAAGTCAAGAACAGCAGCTGACACATCACTGCCTATGTCAGCCCAATAATGCTTAAAAAATAATTGTTGTAACCATCCAAACCTGGATCTTTATCATTTAGGATTGATAATAATGCTTTCTTCACATCTACAACATTAAAGGAGAAATCAAGGAGAGCCTTATGTTGTTCATTCAAAACATGCCCTTCATTAATAATTTACTCCTTCACCACACACCTGTTCTCCAATTTTAGCCCCTAGCAAGCCCTAGTAGAACTCCACAAAAGCTTCACTAACCTTTGAAGCTTCATTCTCCCATTCACTTATCCCATTTTGAATGACATGAATCCTATTTGTATTTCTTCTTGCTCTGATTGCTTAATGAAACAATTTGGAGTTATAATTCCCCAAATTAATCCATTTCTCTCTAGCCTTCTGCCTTAGAAAGCTCAAATACAGATCCCGAGCTTTCGTATACTTTGTGGTTGCTTCTTTTTCAGCTGTCATATGAGCATGATGATGAGGATTTTGATGCACTTGATCTTGCACACTAATAAGATGTTGAAAAGCAGCAGTAGCTAGTGCTTGAATATAAAAAAAAAAATCCTCTTTGATTGAGCTTTTATAACTCCATCTTCAGCAACTTTAATTTCTGAACAAGCTTGTACATAAGACACCCAGTGATTGAAGTTTCCCAAACATTTTTAACAAGAGGTAAAAAATTAGCAGAAGTTGTCCACATGTTGAAAAATCTGAAGGGTTTTTTTGCCACCAACCTCCCTATACACTGCCAGCAAACCAGGACAATGATCAAAATCACCTTCTGGAAGATAAGTCACTTTAACATTTTCATACTTTTGATGCCAAGAATCATTAGCCATGATTCTATCAATCTTTGAAAAACCCTCCTACTTGTTCGTCCATGTGAAGAATCTCCATGAATGTTTCACATCAGAAAAGTACAACATTAAATCTCCCATGGACGCCCATGGAACAGGAGTTTTAACAATTTTCATATCATGCACAGACTCAATATAAGCAAATCCAGGTGCAGGACCCAAAGAATCAATCAAAGAGTGAATTAGCTGAGCAGACATGTGCAAAGACAGAAATAGAAAATTATGCAGGTTGCATCCCACAATAATTCTTCCTTTATCAATGATACTACTATTAGTAGTAAAACACCATCCAGGATATAAGTTCTGATATAGACTACCCATTTTTGACGTCTTCACGTTAGTTTCTAGAAGGCTAAAGAGCTTAACATTATGGGATGAAAGAAACCTCTTTACCTCATTTTGTTTGTTAACTCTATTCAGCCCCCTAGTATTCCAAACTAAAATTTTATACATGACCTCCATCAAAGGCCTCTAACTTCTACATCTCAACTTGTTTTGGATTCCCATCATGATCTACATCATACAAAAGTTCAGCTGTAGTTGCATTATTCAACACATCAAATCTGTTTTAAGTAACTGTAGTCACCTGCTGAACATGAATTTTAGGACTCTGTGACCCATTATTCCTAACACTGAAACTGACCATAGGTGCCTCCTTGACAGATTGTTGCTGCTTATCATTAACATCCACAAGCACCTTTGACTTCTTTGCCACCCACACTTGCTACACCTTGTTGTTTTTCTTAACACATACTTCATCTAAATGCCCATACCATTTGCAAGTGAAACATTGCACTGGCTTCCATGGGAAATGGATATTCTGGGTTCTCATCTCTCCTTTTTCATTCTTACACTAGATAGAGGAAGGAAATTCCTAGTTCATCATAACCTCCACTAAAATTCTTGCATATAAGAGCTTATCCCTATTCAAAGTAGTTGGATCAACATTCAAGAATTTGCCTAAGCTACTCACAATGTCACAAATACTTCTTTCCCCCCAATACTTCAATTTCAGCTAGTCCAGATAATCCACCGACAATGGAATTTTGTTTACAGATTTCATGCTCCAATCAACACATTCTTTATGTGAGAACACTTATTTTTATGTGAGAACAAGTAAACTTATGTTCCCTAAATTAAGTGATATATATGTTCTAAATTAGGAAAAACTGGCATGAATAATCCCAACTTTAACTAGTCTTCTCAAAATAATCCCAAATTTGAATTATTTTAGAATAATCCCAAGTTTAGGGGGTACCTTCTCAAAATAATCCGAACTATTGATTTTTAATATATTATAGCCCTAAAATGGATGAGTGTAGGTAAGAAAAATGATAGTTTGGCTTATTTTGAGAAGGTTTCCTTAAAAGTTGGGATTATTCTGGAATAATCCAACATTGGAATTATTTTAAGAAGACGGGTGAAAGTTGAGATTATTCTTGTCAATTATCTTCGTCTCAAAAAGACTGTATTAAATTTTCACTACAAGAAAATAGGCTTTGGATGACATATTTGAAACTCAAGGGCAACAAAACTGAATTTCGTGGTCCATAGTTGAAAACAAGGACGACGAGTTGAATTTTTGTTGCCCTAGTGTACATTATGGGGAGACTAAATTTTTTGTTGTTGCCCAAATTAATATTTGGGCGACGAGATAAGTTTGGGTTGCCCATTACCTAAATTAGGCAACAAAACTAGGTATTTCGTTTCCCTAGTTTAGTAAATGGGCCAGTTCAAATCTATGATTCGTTGCCCACACCCAAAACAAAAATTGCAAAAGAACCTGCTCCAAAAATTTCCCATGAAATCACGTACATTTCTCCTCCTCTCACACCCTCAAGACTTCAACTGCTCATCTCCTCCTCAATTCACACTATCTGCAGTTTCACCCTCATGTTTCTCTTTTTCCCGGTGAATTGGTGACGCTTTCGATGAGATCTTCGACGTTTCTCAGGTGATGAGTTTAATTATGATGGCCAATTGAGTTTCTCGTGAATCAAATTGCGAGAATTGACGTATCTCATGTGACGTTTCTCAGGTTTCTCGACATTCTCAAACACCTCAAGTTTTGTAGCATCTCGATTATCAGGTGATGTTTCTTTGGTGATAAGTTTAAGTATGATTGCAAATTTTATTGATGGTCAATTCTTACCCTCTTCTGCACTTCCCTAAATTTTTAAAATTAAGCAGGTGGTGATGTGGGTGGCTGCCGGAGATCAACGGTGAGGCTAGCGGCAAGGTTGGTATCTTTTGTTATTTGCCTTAAGTCACGAATCAAACCCTCTTCTTGTCAAGAAAAACATTTGTTTAACCTTGAGTTATTGGCATGAAATTGTCAATGTTTTCTTGAATTGCTTATAACTTTTTGTTTTTAGGAGTGAATTAGAAGGTTTTGATTGGTATTTTTCAAGTTCAATGCGTTCCTTTCTCCTTCACTCATATCCCATCTTTCTTCTTCGACATCTCTGTTATGACTTTATTGTTTTGGCTTTCTCTGTTTTATTTCTGATGCAATTAGTTTTTATGTTTATTTTTTTGTTGTCTGCGCAATACGTTTGATGTCATTACATGGAATACATATCTAATTACCTGCATCATTGGCAATGTTTTGAGATTTGGGGCTTGTTATTATTACTGGTTTGCGTTGCTATGCAGAGAAAACAGCAGCTCCATTTGCTTAGTAAGAGGAACAGGGCAGTCTTAAACTTTTCGGAGGCCCTATTCTAATCTTGTTCTAGTTTCAAAATTAGGGATCTAATACAAATAAATGTGCAATAATCAAGATTTTATTTTATTACGATAATCGATTTTGGTTCACGTTCATCCTACAAGATCATCGACAATTAAATTACACAAAATTGATTCACTATGATAAGAAAGCAAAAACACAAGTCATCCCAGAGAGGCACATGTGAAAGAAATCAAAATACCCATATCAGAGAGTCGAAAACAAGTTCACAAGAAAAAAAAAGAGTGGAAAACTAAAATCAAAATTAACCCATTTCATAAATAATAGAATAATACTCAAAGTCGTCAACAAACCCAGTTAGAAGCATGAAGATTTTAGAATAGTATATATAATCATCAATAAAATTTGCGGTGAGCCCAATATCACAAAAGAATAATTAGCCCTTTGAGTTTTGACATAGGAAAGATTGGTGATTAATTGAGTATAAAAATGAAATCATTAGCCTAGCTTAGTGAAACTGATCCAAATATGGTTTCATGAAGTTCTATAGGCAAGAAATGAGCACCAGTGCTCTTTAATACAACTCCTTTGTTAAAATGATATGAAAAATTTTTTATGGCCTGATGAGTGACTTTGTCAATAATTAAACTAAAAAAATTTGCATTCAATTACCTAAGCTAGTATATTTGGAGATAATTAATTATTTTTCTTGCAACTGAATGAGAGTCATCTTCTGTTTTCTTTGTTAATGATTTTTTCTTACTTGATTGAGAGAATGAATACTGATCGGAGTGGGATAAAGGATAGGCGAAAATCGAGGTATAAAGAAGGGGTCAAGAGTTTCTAGAGTTTGCTTTCAAAGAAAAAAAGTGATGAAACATCATTAAAATGTCCCTGTGTGAAATGTAGATTGCTTTTTTGCCCAAAATCGAAAAGCAATGCAAATTCACTTACTAGTACATGGTATGGATAAGAGTTACAATCGATGGGTGAGTCACGGAGAATTAGTTGATCTTGAAGGTGAAACAATGGTGGTTTCAGATAACGAGGAAATTGAAACAGAAATGCCCTTTGACGACATGGCTCCATTAATTTTTGAAGCGACAAATGCATTGAATTCAACTACTTCTTCCGTGCTCGGTGATAATGGAAACAATAGAGAGTCAGACAATCATGAATATCCTAAGGAGTTAATGACATTAGTGGAAGACATGGAAGCTGAGTTCTATCCGGGGTGTACCACATTCAAAAGATTAGAGTTTATTTTCTCATTGCTACACAATAAAGTCAGCAATAAATGGATTGATAAATCTTTTCAATGTTATTGAAGACCTTGCATATGGCTTTTATCTATGACAAGAAGTTTCCTGCAAATGCTTGTGAAACAAAAAAAAATACACAAAAATGCTGGGGTTAGATTATGTAAAGATTGATGCTTGTGTTAACCATTCTATTTTATTTCGAAAGGAATTTGCAATGAATAAAAATGTCCTAACTGTCTGGCTCCTAGATGGAAGGAGAAAGTCATGCAAGGTGGTGATGAGTATTCAGATGACAAGGATGTCCAAAAGACAACTCGAATTCCTCAACTGATCTTGCGTCATTTCCCCTTAATTCCACGACTACAAAGGATAATGTTTATATCTTCCAAGTAGCAAGGCATAGGCGATGGCATAAATATGATAATAAAGATGATGGGATAATGAGACACCCCACATATTCAGAAGCATGGAAAGTCTTTGGACACAACATTTCCAGAATTTGCTAAAGATGCACGTTATATACGATTGGGTTTAGCTAGTGATGAATTTAATCCTGGGGCTAACATGAGTAGTAGATATAGTATTTGGCCAAGGATGTTGGTGCCGTACAATTTACCCCCTTGGATGTGCATGAAGAGTGATAATATTGATATTATCTTTAGTAATTTCAGGCCCTAAATCTCCAGGAGATGAATAGATGTATTTTTGCAACCTCTAGTAGATGAACTTAATAAACTGTGGGAGTTTTAGGTAACAATGTTTGATGCTAATTTGTCTAGTTGGAGTACCAAAGGGGCCCTTGCATGCCTAAATTGTCATTTACACACAAAATCTCATTATTTGAAGCATGGACACAAATATTGCTATATAGAACATCGAAGGTGGCTACCAATCGATCACAAATGGAGGCTTAATAGGAGCTCCTTAAGGTACAAAGGGTCCTCCTCCATTTCCTCTAACGGGCTTTGATGTTTTGGAGCAATTAAGTGGATACTCAAATGTGGAGTTTGGAAAAGCTTCTGAGGGAAAACGCAAGAGAGGTGAAAGATATATAGTGTATCAATGGAAAAAACGTAGTGTCTTCTTCCAATTACCTTATTGGAGACATCTCTTGGTTCGACACAACTTCGATGTGATGAATGCTGAAAAGAATGTTAGTCAAAGTATATTAGGCACAATGCTTAACTTACCGGGAAAGAATAAGGACTCCTTAAATGCCCGACTAACTTAAAAGACATGAAAATGCATGCTAAGCTACATCAAAAGTCACATGGGAATGCAAGGAGAAAAATAGTCACATTTCTATCCAAATTAGCTTTTCCTGACGCTTATTCATCAAACATTTCAAGGTGTGCCTCCTTGCAAGACGGAACGGTAATGGGAATGAAAACTCATGATTTTCACGTTTCATGAAAGATTTATTAGCACCTGCCTTCCAAGGTGTTTTAGATGAGAATGTTCTAAAGCCTTTACAAGAGCTCAGTCTTTTTTTCAAGGAATTGTGTTTTGAAACATTAAAGGTAGAATAACTAGAGAAAATGGAAATGAATATAACAATCACCTTATGTAAGCTGGAGAGCGTATTCATTCCTGCCTTCTTTGATGTTATGATACATCTCCTGATTCACTTGGCTACTGAAGCTAGAATGGTAGGTCCTGTACATTATCGTTGGATGTATCGCTTTGAAGGTCAGTTGTTAGGTAGTTATGGTTATCATATGATTTTATACATATAGTGTGTTTTACTAATATTTCTATTTTAGGGTAATGCGAACGTTCAAAACATTCGTGCGGAACAAAGCTCACCCAGAACCCTCAATTGCTAACGGGTATATTAAAATGGAATGTCTGACATTTTGCTCGAGATATATGTCTACAATTGAGACGTTACATTATCATCCAGATTGAAATGATGACATTAACCATCCTCAACCCTGTAACTTGTTTGTCTTCTCTAAAATAGGCAAGCCTTTAGGGAAGGCGAGTCTAATAGAAATGACTGCTAAGGAGAGACGAGAAGCTCAACTTTGTGTCATGTTTATATATGATTAAGCACAACCTTTCTTGACGTAGGTGTGATTCTATTTGTCATACATAATTTTTTTTTAATTAATATAACTTATTAGTTGCTTACATTCTAATGTCTACTGAGTATGAGCATGCACCAATTTGTCAAAGGATTGACCTTTGCAAGTGGTTTGAATATAGAGTAAGTGAACACATTATTTTATTTTGTGTATATTTGTTTTTGTTTTCGTGGTTAACTAAGAATGATATGTAGATTACAAAGCTATGGAAAGAAGGGGATCCAATAGTTGCCGAAAAGTTGTTGTGTTTAGCACGAGGACCGGTGAAAAGTGTTGTCACTTTTGATGGATATGTCATTAAAGGGTTTAGATTTCACACCAAAAAGCGGCAAAGAAATCGAAAACTCAAAATAGTGGCGTAGTTGTGAAAGGGGACAAGGAAAGTGGGCAAAAGGATTTCTATGGGGTTTTAGAGAAGGTTATTGTGCTAGAGTATGATGCTCTTAAGAATCGGACTAGTCCCAATATCATGTTGTTTAAGTGTAAGTGCTTTAATGTGTTTGACGAGGGAAAAGGGATTAAAAAAGGTTAAGAAAAATCCAAGGAACTTTTTTAATTTCCCTAATGATGAAGACACTGAAGAAATTAAATTATTATGGAACATGTGCCGCCATCTGTAACCAACTACGAAGATGTTCAAGATGAGGATATTCCTATACTGGGAAATGATGTTGAATATAACTTAGTTGAGGTCATATTGAAGAATATTTGTTGAATGAAGTGGATGAATATGAGGAGGATGAAGATGATGAAGAGATCGAAGAAAGTGAACATGATTTTTCGGACACAGGACATGAACCTATCTTTCATGGTTTTTACAATTGTTTTGAAGACGAGGGGTCTCAAAGTGATAGTTCTAGTGTTTGAGTAATGGTATATTTTATCGAGACACACTATAAAGTCATATTTTAACCTTTAATTATAAATTTTTTAAGTAACCTTTAAGTTTTACTTTATTATTAACAGTTTACTATTTTGATAATAGCGAAATTTTTGCTTGTTTTACAGTGTTTGAAGAGTTGTGATTATAAGAGTTATGTCAATTCTAGGAGGAGCCAGATTCATAAATTTTAAAGTTATATTTCTTTTTGTTTAATTTACATTTTAGCAAATATCGAGATACCATATTTTTTGTGACCATTGTGTTTTTTTTTTCCAGTGACTATTTTTGTTTGTCTGAGACATAAACCTACTACCAGTTGATTACAAATTATAGTTCAGAGTTTGGAGAATTTTTGTTGTTTATTTGTCTGAACTATAAGAAAAGATAGAACTTGGATTTGTGTATAGATAAATTGGACGTCTTTGCTGTTGCACTGTTAGCAATGAAGTTAAGTGTTGGTAGATAACAGGATCTTAAGAAAAACAATACTAGAAAATACATTACTAAATCAAAGCTTGTTGCATAACATGATGTTAAGAACAACAATACTAGAAAACACATTACTAAATCAAAGCTTGCTGCATAACATGATGTTAAGAACAACAATGTTAGAAAACACAATACTTGCTGCATAACAGGATGTTAAGAATAACAATACTAGAACAACAATTTTTTTAACTTGTGGAGCTTGTACTTTGATATCTATATGTATTTCTCTTATTACATTTCAATAATAATACTTCAAATTGGTAAGCATCTGCTCATCTCCTTTCTCTTACAAATGTGTTATGTTATATATCTTCTCTATCTTTTCATCTAAAGTCAACTAACTTTTTTTAGGGAAATGTCAATCGTCCAAACATCATCCGAACAAAATCAACCTAATGATCAACCACCAAAGCTTACTTACCGTGAGCAACGAAGACTTGATCAAGATGAGCTTCAACAAAAATTTCCCGATTGTAAGAGGCGTGGGCCTACTAGGGGCATGAAATATTACACTAAAAGGCCAAGAAATTCTGAAGAAAAAGTCACGGGTAGTTTCATGGATGAGGTTCCACGTGTGATCGGTTAAAATGCAGATGAATTTCTATGTGATTGTAGACTATGTATGTCTATGTTTACTCTAATTTATTATTTATAGTGTTTCTTTTGCGTCAAACGCATCTCTAAGCTCAGTAATGAATGAAATTCATTGATAGAAATTGGGCTAAAATGGACCTAGATAAGAAGCAAAGGTTAAATGATAAGATCTTGGTAAGTCTTTGATGAATTATTTACACGCCTATCAAGATTCCTCTAGTAACATAGAATGATGCTTTCTGAAATTTTATTGGTTTATCATTTATGGTGTCAGGGAAAGTATATTTTACCTGAAAAGATTGGTAAAGGGGATATTGTTGATACATTGAGCTTTCAATTTTCATCTTTATATAGGCATTGGAGATTTAGGCTGAAGGAAAGATTCCATAGAGACTACAAAAAGTCACAAGCAAGACGCAACAGACCCTTGACTATTGATGAAGACCATTGGGATTGGTTGATTAATAGTCATTGGAGTACTGAAAAACAAGAGGTTAATTTCTTTCTCATGGTATCCGTTTACTTATTAAATTTGCAATACTAATTACATCCATAATATGTGAGATCTTAAAAAGCAACAGTTGGTTTGACGCGTTCCCCCCTTTTCAAAACAATTTACTAGATTTGTGTTGGTAGCAAACTGTCGTATGTCATAGTGCACTATAATGACTTTCAAAAAGTAGGTGTACACCTCAATTCTCTTTAAGCGAAACCTGCCAGTTGAGAAAATAATGATTTTTTTTATGCTGAAGTTTTCCATGCGCGAATTTAGAACAGTTTTAGGGGGGTGACACTTGTATATGGCCCCAGTTTTGCCATAGACTTATAATAGCATTGGAGGTAGCTGCTAAAGTGTGTTTTGTAGTCTGTAATCTGTATCTTCATCCAGTAATTTGTACTTGAATACTTAACACATAACCTATCATGCTAATCCTTTATGTACCTCACGAGGATAGAAAAACAGAAGACAGAGTCCTGAAGAATAAGTAGAACAGTGGCATTTTATTTCTTTAACTTCAAAAGCCTTAGTCTTTTATCAAAATAATATGATGCAGTTAGCTCAAGTAAAGCAGGTGTGTTTTGTTCTATATTCGACAAGAGATCCTAATAATCTTTGTCCTTTAATTTGTAGATGTATAACATATGTTTCAGAAAAAATTAGTAGAGATGAAGTAGAACAAATAGTAAAAGATAACTGAGTCTAGCATAATTTATCTAAAAGAGTTTGGAGATATAGCAAGTTCGCAACAGCAACACACTCCCTGTGAGAATGGTGACTTGATCGTGTGCTAGGAGCCTTGGGGGCTCAATATGGTGTGGAGAAGAAGTTGGATGAAGCTGGGCATTAACCGAAGACAAAGACGCGAGGCAGGAGCTTATGCCCGTGCCCGAGTCGGACATATCGAGCGAAAGAGGTGTTTTGTCAGTTTTCTGTGCCCGAGTAGCACGTCTATGGTGCCCGGGTCGCGCACTTCGACGGAATGCACGATTCGGCTCTTCTAATGCCAATTCTTCCAATCTTAAACCTAGATTAAATAGGTTTGGGAGCCGTTTATTATGAGTATGTGCAAGATCATCAAAACACAAGAGAGAAAACAATAGAGAAGTTCTAGAGAGAGAGCTTTGAGAGATTCATTGAAGAGAGTATTCAAGTGATTCTCTTGCCTATTGTATTCATTGTTCCGCTTGATCATAGTGAAAGTGTTTATCCCTGCCCTGAGGACGTAGCTATCAAATTGATATTGAACCTCGTTAAATCTTGCGTTTTCTTTGTTCGTTTTTTTCGTGTTTGTTTGTCTGTTTATTTGCTTCCGTTGCAACAAACTTGGTACCAGAGCCTGAGATTAAAATCAGTGTAAGAGATCCGGGAAGATGAATATGATGAACTCAAAGATTGACAAGTTTACCGGGAGGAACAGTTTTGGACTATGGCAGATAAAGATGCGTGCTTTATTAAAGCAACAAGGCATCTGGAAACCTCTTATCAAAAAGGATGACAAAAGCAAAGCTGCAGAAGGCCCTAGTGGGGCTGAATTGGAGGCGATGGAGGAGAAGGCTCACTCCACGATTTTATTATGTTTGGCAGACGATGTGATCACAAAAGTTGCAGACTAAATGACTGCTGCTGGTCTGTGGGCGAAGTTGGAGAGTCTCTACATGACAAAGTCACTCACCAACAAGTTGCTTTTGAAGCAACGCTTGTTTGCCTTGCGTATGCAAGCAGGTATGTCTCTAAGAGATCATCTAGATAAACTTAATACTATTTTACTTGATCTGCGTAATATAGATGTTAAGATTGAGGATGAAGATGCTGCTTTGATTTTGCTTGTTTCACTTCCAAATATATATGAAAACTTTGTTGCATCATTTGTTGTTGGGAGAGAGACTGTGACCCTAGAATAAGTGAAGTCAGCAGTATTTACTAGGGAGTTGCGCCAGAAGGCGGCAACGACAGAGAGTGGTGGAGATTCGGGGGCTGGGTTAGTGGTAAACTCGGCTGAGGGGAAGGGTCCTAAGAAGAAGAAAAATTCTATGGGTAAAGGGGCCAATCCTAGGAATGTCTGTCACATCTGTAAAGAACCTGGCCATTGGAAGCATCAATGCCCTAAGAATCCTAAAGCTTTCAATGCTAATATTGCACAACAGGGTACGAAATATGACTCCGAGGAGGACTTAGCACTAGCTGATGTTGATGTGTCTAGTCCGTCTGAACATTGGGTTCTAGATTCGGGATGTTCTTACCATATGTGTCCTCATCGTGATTGGTTTACTTCTTATGAGTCTTGTGATGGTGGTAATGTTATTATGGGTAACGATGCTGCTTGTAAGGTTGTAGGGAGGGGTTCCATTAAGATAAGGACCATTGAGGGTGAGGTTCGTACGTTGATGAATGTTAGGCATGTTCCATTGTTAAGGAAAAATTTGATTTCTCTGGGTGTCTTAGATAAAGGAGGATTTAGTTTTTCTGGCTCAGATGGGGAATTATGTGTGTGGAAAGGTTTGAAGTTGGTGCTTAAAGGTGCCAAAGTGGGTACTTTGTATGTTGTGCAGGGTACTATTCTGACCGGTTCTGCAAATGTTGCATCTGCTAGTCCTGAGGAGGTGACTAAGTTGGGGCATAGACGACTTGGTCATATGGGTCAGCGTGGGACGCAGATATTATCCAAGATGAATCATCTTGATGGCCACAAGGTGAAGAACCTTGAGTTTTGTGAACATTGTGTGTTGGGTAAGCAACACAGGGCTAAGTTTAGCAAGGGGCTTCACATAACTAAGGTTACGCTGGATTATATTCACTCAGATTCATGGGGGCCTGCTCGGGTAGAAGGTATTGGAGGATTCAGTTTCTTTGTCACTTTTATTGATGATCGCTCCAGGTACAGTTGGCTTTATTGTTTAAAGCACAAAGGAGAGGCTTTTAAGACTTTTGTGCAAAGGAAAGTCTTATTGGAAAATCAAACAGGCAAGAAGATTAAAAGGCTACGTACGGATAATGGTCTTGAATTTGTTAATGATGAATTCAATGAGTTTTGCAAGAAAGAAGGGATTGTGAGACATCGCACTGTCAGGAAAACACCACAGCCGAATGGTGTTGCAGAGCGCTTAAATCAAACCTTGCTAGAGAGAGTTCGATGCATGCTCTCTAATGCAGGGTTGACTAGAAAATACTGGAGTGAAGCCGTGAAAACGGCATGCTACTTGATAAACCGTGGTCCACATACAGGTATTGACTGCAAGGTACCTTATGAGGTATGGTCTGGGAGATGTGCTGATTATTCTAGTTTGCGTGTCTTTGGTTGTATTTTTTATTATCATGTTAGTGAAGGTAAACTTGAACCAAGGGCCAAGAACGGTCGTTTTCTTGGATATGGAGATGGTGTTAAGGGTTACCGGATTTGGTCCCCATCAGAAGGGCGTGTCATACTTAGTAGAAATGTTACTTTTGATGAGAATACTATGTTTGTATCTGCTAACAAACCTGCAGGTGATACTGATGATAGCACTACTGCAGGAATTGAGCAAGTAATTGCGTCAGTTCCTACTCCTGAGGCACATGTTCAAATTCAAGTGGAGGATGATGTTCCAGTAGATTCTCCTATTGTGGAGACTAGTCAGACAGATGGAGTTGTTGCTGATGAAACAACTGAACTTGAGTCTGATCATGAGGAAACTGCTGATGAAGGTCAGAAACGACCTAGGAAGAAGACGCATAGACTGATTGAACAGATAGAAGGCCGGAAAGTTCCTGGCCGAAACTGCTGTGTAGAGGAGATGATTGGTTATGCATTACATGTAGCCGATGATATAGAGTCACCTGAACCAATGTCCTACAAGGAAGCAGTTGCTAGTAACGAATCATCCAAGTGGTTAGTTGCTATGAGTGAGGAGATGGAGTCTCTTCACAAGAATCAGACATGGGAACTTGTGAAGGTGCCACATGGTCGTAAGATGGTGGGTTGCAAGTGGGTGTTCAAGAGGAAAGAAGGAATTTCAGAGGGTGAAAGTGTAAGATACAAAGCCAGACTAGTTGCTAAAGGGTTCAGTCAACGGGAAGGGGTAGACTACAATGAGATTTTCTCACATGTGGTACGTCGTACCTGTATTAGAGTGTTATTAGCAATAGTAACACATTTTGATTTGGAACTTGAGCAGTTAGATGTGAAAATACTTTTCCTACATGGAGAGTTGGAGGAGGATATTCTGATGAGTCAGCCAGAGGGATTTGTTGTTCCAGGGAAGGAGAACTTTGCTTGGCGACTGAAGAAGTCCTTGTATGGACTTAAGCAGTCACCTAGGCAGTGGTATAAGAGCTTTGACAGCTTTTTGGTTTAGCATGGATTGGACAGGATTCCTTATGATTGTTGTGTTTATCATAGCAAGGTGGAGGGCGGTTTTTATATTTATTTATTATTATATGTTGACGACATTGCAGCGAAGAAGAAGTCAGACGTATTGAAATTGAAAAAGCTTCTGAGTTATGAGTTTGACATGAAAGACTTGGGAGCAGCAAGCCAGATTCTAGGCGCGGAGATTTAAAGGGATCGTGCTCGGAAGAAACTTTTCTTATCTCAGAAAAGTTACATCTTGAAGGTACTCGACAGGTTTGGTATGAGTACTGCGAAATCTATTGATACTCCTGCTGCTGCTAATGCTCGTTTTTCTGTTGTTCTTTCTCCTCAATCTGATGAGGAGAAGGAGTACATGTCTAAGGTTTCGTATGTTAGTGCTGTTGGTAATTTGATGTATGCTATGGTGTGCACTAGGCCAGATATAGCTCATGCTGTTAGTGTTGTTAGTAGGTTTATAACTCAACCTGGGAAGGAACACTGGCAAGCTGTGAAGCGGATTTTCCGCTATCTGAAGGGAACGGTAGATGTTGGTCTCATATATAAGAATGATGTTGAGTGTTTGGTGACCGGATATTCTGATTCGGATTATGCTGCGGATATAGACACTAGAAGGTCAATGACTGGGTATGTATACACTCTAGGAGGGTCCGTGATTAGTTGGAAGGCTACGTTGCAGTCTTCAGTGACTGTGTCTACTACAAAGGCTGAGTACATGGCTCTAAGTGCTGTGGCAAATGAGGGTATATGGTTACGTGGTTTGGTCAGTGATTTGGGTCTACATCATGATCGTGCGACTGTGTATTGTGATAGCTTGAGTGCTATTTGTCTCGCCAAGGATCAGGTGCATCTTGATAGAACTAAGCACATTGATGTACGGTATCATTTTCTAAGGAGTGAGAAGAGGATAGTGGTGAAGAAAGTTGGGACTGCTGATAACCCAGCTGATATGTTCACCAAGCCAGTTCCGGTTCGCAAGTTCAAACATTGCTTGGACTTGTTGAACGTTGATAGTCTCATATAACCCCTTTGGGGTTGTTGTCTCAAGATGGAGGCAATCCCGACCCCGGGATAAAGAGGGCAAAACCCGACACCGGGTTAAAGGTGTGAAACTTGGGAGGGATCGATATCTCATGTATTGTTGAGAGGTATCATGGTTATCTTTTCAAGGTGGAGTACTTGTAGAAGATGCAAGTCAAGGTGGAGATTTGTGAGAATGGTGACTTGATCGTGTGCTAGGAGCCTTGGGGGCTCAATATGGTGTGGAGAAGAAGTTGGGTGAAGATGGGCATTAACTGAAGACAAAGACGCCAGGCAGGAGCTTATGCCCGGGTCGGGCACTAAAAGTGCTAGGGTCGGGCATATCGAGCGAAAGAGGTGTTTTGTCAGTTTTCAGCACCCGAGTCGCGCGCCTTTGGTGCCCGGGTCGCGCACTTAGACGGAACGCGCGATTCGGCTCTTCTAATGCCGATTCTTCCAATCTTAAACCTAGATTAAATAGGTTTAGGAGCCGTTTAGTATGAGTGTGTGCAAGGTCATCAAAACACAAGAGAGAAAACAATAGAGAAGTTGTAGAGAGAGAGCTTTGAGAGATTCATTGAAGAGAGTATTCAAGTGATTCTTTTGCCTATTGTATTCATTGTTCCGCTTGATCATAGCGAAAGTGTTTATCCCTACCCTAAGGACGTAGCTATCAAATTGATAGTGAAACTTGTTAAATCTTGCGTGTTCTTTATTCGGTTTTTCGCGTTTGTTTGTTTGTTTATTCGCTTCCATTGCAACACTCCTATTACAACAATAGAGGATAGCTTTCTTCAGTAAGTTGTAATAGAACCAGTAGCACACTCGCATTGGATTTCTTGAGTAAGTTGTAATAGAAACAATAACACAAGAAGGTAAAACAGATAAGATCAAGGATCAACAGAAGGAAATTGAGAGAGAAAGGAGAAATTGTATTAGGTTTCTACTAAAAATAGAGGAAATATTTCGAGTGACTTCCACACTCCCACTACAACAATACTTGAACCGAATAATATTCTGGATAATTCCTTATACAATGTTGTTGTCCGATTTTGTGTTGTCATCATCAATTCCCAAATAACATAATCTTTCCTATTCTCTCTACTGGTGATTAGGCTAAGTTGCATATATTACTCAAGTCCTTGTGCTTCACATTAGTGAACCTCAGTGGGGGGTATGCTGCAGCATCTTGACACTTATCAAGGCACGTAGTTTTAGATGATAATTTGTTGTTTGGTTATCAATTGTTATTTTATCGAAAAGTATATGTGATAGGAGTTAGTAATTAGTAAAAGTAGTATTTTTTTATTTAAAGAGAGAGAATGTGGGCCATGGTTAGAGTTGGTATGTACTAGGAGTGATATTATTTTATTTGGAAGAGAGAGGGTGTGGGCCAATGTTTAAAAGGTAGAAAGATTAAAATAATAGTGGGTCATATCAAAAAATAGAAGTGTAAAAAGTATTATGGGACAGATGAAAAAGGAAAGTGTAAAGAGTATTCTGGGACGGAGGGAGTATATAACTACTATCTGCTTATTTGTAATTAGTTTAATTAAAAATAGTGGGAAAAGAAAGATGATGTCAAAGGTTTGTTATAGCAGTCAGTTATACACTTTTGAGAGGTATAAATAAGGAGCTAGGAGAGCTGAATGAGGTATGCAAAAATATATAGAGAAGTGGAATCATTCAAAGAGTACTCAGCCCTCTCGAATGGTTGAGAGTTGTAGTTTATTAGGTCACTCTGATTTGTTGAATATTACTATCTAGACACTTACTTTCTTGAGTGTTGATTGAATTTTGCCTTACATACCTTCCGTAAAGTAGCGCAGTAGGACAGTTTGATACTGAATTACTTATCCAGCAAGGACTATAACTAGCAGGATAACAAAGAGACTCCACTATATCATAAAAATGAAAAATCTACGAAAAAAAAGTACATCTATGGAAGATGAAGATATTTCCAAAACTACAAGTATAGTTTATAGATTATATACAAGAAGAACATCAACCACGACAGGGGTTTCGAAACCTCAATAAGATGGAATATAAAAACTTAGCTATATTGCTCTACCAATGGTTTAGGAGGTCAAGCACTTATCTGCAGTTCACCTACCATAGACCACAAGACCTAAGTCTAGCCACCCTATCTCATGGACTAAGCCTATGCCTAACAAAACTCCCCCCACCCCCACCTCCCACCCAACTACATATACGTTCTCTTAACAAAGTTTGATCCTTGGTCTTCCTCGTGGAAGATAAGTATAGTACTGTAGACACATAATCATGTCTCCCCATTTAATGATCCGATAATGAAACATACCGTGGTCATAATTGGTCCGATCCAAGGGCATAGCAGTCTGAAAAGCCATTCAAAACTATTTCGAAAAGTGTTTAAAGCACAATTAATTATTCATGATAATTAATTTTATTTTGACCCCAATTCTTTGAAAAGCCCAATTAATTGATAATTGATTGATTTATTTTAATAAATAAATATTTTCAAAATATATAATTATATAGTTAAAATCAGATTTTATCCCGTAAAATCAGATCCCGGAATTAAAGGATAAAATAAAATCTTTTAAAAAAAGGTTGGCAAAGGCGTGTCAAAAGCCAGGCCGGTGCGCCACCGTACACTTGGCGCACAGGCTTGCGCCTGGCGCAACATTCTGCGTCGGGCGCAGCTTTTCCTGACATGTGGCACTGTGTCGTGCGCCTGGCGCACAGCTCTGCGTGAAGCACAGGTTTCTTACTTATTTTTTTCAAAACGCGTACCACGTGTATGCTTTTTACTGGTCATGTCGCGTCATATGATTGCCACGTCAGCTGCGCCTGGCGCAGCAGGCGCGTGAGGCGCAGTGCTGTTTTCCCTATAAATACGCCTGATTTCCGTACAGATTGAGAACGAATTTTTCACATAAACACACTTCAAACTCGACGAATACTTTACGAACCTCTCTACGAACTACAAAACTTCCCTACAAAAACTCATACTTTCAAACACAAAATACATTCAATCTACATACTTTTAGACATTAAAATTTTCAGGCTTCACGATTGCTCGTCCCGAAGGTTATCAATCTCGTAGACCAAAGCCACGGTATATTCCTGAGGGTCCTTAAATAAATTATTTTAATATTGAAGTTACTAACAGTTTTCTTTCCTGATTTAGATCTTTAATGTAAAATCGCTATAATGTGTATTCTAACCTCTTTTCTCTTTCTTTTAATTTATTTTTCATTACTATTATACTTGCCTGATCATTATATGCATGCTATTATGATTGTCCTGCTTTAATGCTTTCATCACCCACATGTTATTTTTGCTAACAAAGACCTAAAGAACTGTTCTAACATTAATCATATTAATTTGGACAACCTGCTAGGTTCCCAGTAATATTGATTGCCTAATAACATGTCACTAAAAATAGTCTTTTATGTGTTTCCTGAACCAATTTAGACTAAATGTTTTTAGGGTGTATAAAAATATTATATGATTATTCTTTATCCTAAAATCTGTAATGAATCGATCTTTAGTAGAAGTCAACTTTGGGCGAATGTGGTTCATTATGACTATATCCGTACCCTCACCCCCGAACTCAATCTCTGGTTCATTTTGACCATATATGGAGTCATGACGGGGAAATCTACATTGGATAATTTGTCCCTATGATTTTCCTATATCCAATTAGGTTTATGATTATTGTTAAAAAGAATTATTGGCGACTTCTTTCAATACGGAACAATTTTCAACAAAACCTTAACAGTTAGGTAGTCAAATCTAATACTCGATCACGCCGCGTAGGCGAAATCAAAACACGCCTACAATTTGCCGACTTCATTGGGGAGGATTTTAAAAAAAAAAAAAAATTTAAATGAGTGGGTGAAACTTGAAAAATATGATTGATTCTTATTTTTATGCCTTTGAATAATATACAGTCTTGCATATGCATGGCTACTGTTCAGCCACCATAAGGACAATCTACCTTACCTCATTAGCACATGTTCTATGTGTGAGGTCACCCCCGGGGGGTTTGCGCTTTGTCCTTCTAAAAAGCTTCCTAAGCGATAGTGTTGGATCTTAGTCATAAGCAAACCTACCCAACCATGGCATTGTTCTCTTGTTCCTGACTTGAGACTGGAGTGCGTCTTACACGTGGCCACCTCTTTAAGCAGGGGTACGAAGCGTGGGATCAATCTCTTAGTCATGGACCCTTACAGACTGAACCTAAACCTGACCAATAGTTTCAAACATAGAACTGGACTTTAGGTTGGAACTTTTGCATCCATGTTATATGACATTTGCCTGTGATTGCAATTCTTGTCTGCTATTTTTTTGTCAATTTGTCATTATTATGCGTCGTTCCTAAAATCACGTCTAACAAACAAGAAAAAATTCGTCAATCAGCCAATTTGTCGACTAAATCCCCGAAAAACGTGTAGGGGAATAGTGCGCCAAGTGAATTGAGTTGCGCCTGGAGCACCACTCCCGCGCGCAGCAATGCTGCGCGGCACGTAGTCTGTGCATCGCACGCTTTTCATCAATTTAGTCGTCGTAATTGTCGATCCTATGTTCAGTCCTATGCTTGTCTATCTGTATCCGCGTAATACATGGTCATTCTAGGAGTCTCACCTAATCAAACATATAAGAATTAGTCTTTTCATGCAAGGTCGAACCTGTCCTTAAAAAAATGCATCTAAAGGGTCATTGTAGAGTTAGAGTTGTCATGTATGTCTACCTCTTCCCATTTCATCCCTGCTATCCCTGTCAATCTTACCTTTTCATATTCATCAATTTCAAAAACTAACATTTTAAAAAAAAAAATCAATCCTACACCATATTCTATTCTACTCTTTCTTTTTTTAAAAAAAACATTTACTAATCATCATCATACCACGACATTTCAATAAAAAAAAAAATATATTTTTCAAATCAATCCATCATCTTTTCCTCACAAAAGATAAAACAAGGGGTTCCTTTCAAAAATGAATTGCGAAAGTTCTAAGCCCATTCCAAACACCTTCAATCCAATCCAATCCAATCGACTTAATTCACTTGCATTCATTTTAGGCCCATATGCATTACAGTCCATTTTGCATTCATATAGGGTCCATCTAATTCGAGTCCATGCATTCATATTAGGCCCGCTAGCATTAGAGTCCATCTTAGGCCCATATAAGTATAGCTCCTATCAAAACCTAGGCCCATTTGCACCTTTATGCGAACCCTAGTCTATGTCAATCCCAGTCCAAGCCTAATCCAACTCTACTCCAATCCAATGTCAAGCCCATGTACATTTTCAAGTCTAACTTAAAACCAATATAGGACTAAGTCCAGAATTAGCTCCACATAAGGCCCAACTCATTTCCAAAGTCAATATAGTCCAATTCCAAATCCATATAGGACGAAGTCCAAACCATTAAGTCTAGCGAAGCTAGCATCCCTGTAAGACCATAACGGCACCCCTTTTGACTTAGCTAAGCTAGTCATCCCTGTAAGACCATAACGGCACCCCTTTGACCTAGCTAAGCTAGTCAAATATATAAGACCATAACGACACCACTTTGACCTAGCTAAGCTAGTCATCCATGTAAGACCATAACGACACCCCTTTGACCATCCATGTAAGACCATAACGGCACCCCTTTGACCTAGCTAAGCTAGTCATCCATGTAAGACCATAACGGTACCCCTTTGACCTAGCTAAGCTAGTCATTCATGTAAGACCATAACGACACCCCTTTGACCTAGCTATGCTAGTCATCCCTGTAAGATCATAACGGCACCCCTTTGGCCTAGCTAAGCTAGTCACCCGTAAGACCATAACGACACCCTTTGACTTAGCTAAGCTAGTTACCCGTAAGACCATAACGACACCCATTAATTTAGTAAAGCTAGTCACCCCTAAGACCATAAGGAAAACCCTCCGAGTTTAGTGAAGCTACTCCTATCTTACATCTATAGCAATACCAAATCATCAAGTCTGGCGAAGCCAATTCCTTCATAAGCCTAGCGAAGCTAGCGTAGACAATCCTTTTGAGCCTAGTCTATTTGCCAAGTCTAGTCCATCTGTTTGCATAGTCCAGTCTAGTCCAGTCATTTGCATCTGCATATAATCATACCCATCTCTAATCATTTCCCTTTTCGATTTCACCTTCCATTTTTCATTCCCATTTCCACTTTTATCTTCATTTCCATTTCCATCTCTCATTTCGAAAGCATCATTTCTAAAAAATTTACGAGGTCCATTGGATTTCTATTAAGGACAGGTCATGAGATTATAACTTGGGAACGTCCGACAGGGAGGCAACAAGGTCGACCTACTCCTAGACTCGTCAAACGCATCCTCACATTTTTAGACGAATCCTTCGACTCTTTCGAAGCATCATCTGAAATGGGGGACACTAATGAGCAGCTCAGTGCCATTATGGCCCAACTTCAACTAATGAACTCGCGTCTTGAGGAACAAGACAAGGAGATTAAGGCGCTGAGGGAGAAGCTAACTGAAGAGGACGAGCAAGGCGACACTCCACCACCATTCAAAACCAACACAAATTTGAGGTTTGAAAAACTCGAGCAATTGATCCAGTCAATTCCTGCGCTTGAGGGTCAGACTCATGGCCATGACATCATTGATCCTGAACTGAGGGAAAAACTCCCTAAAAAGGTAACACTTTCCAAAATTCAAGGGGGTCGAAGACCCAGATGATCACTTGAGAGCTTTCTCCATCTCTATGGCTCTCAAAGGCATGAGCAAAGACCTGTTTGCTTATGTCTTTCCTTTGACCTTGGATGCAGATCCATCCAAGTGGTTCAGATTATTGAATAAGGCCAAGCTGAATGATTGGGACTACATCAGAGAAGAGTTCCACAAACAATAAATCTACAATACTCAGCTTCCCATTGGCCTTCGTGAGTTGGAATTAACTAAGCAGGATTCCAACAAAGACTTTGTCACCTTCCTTAACACATGGAGGGAAAAGGCTGCACAAATGACTAACAGGCCATCCCAAGAGGATCAAGTTCGATTGGTGATCCGTAACCAGCAGCCCAAGTATGGGGACCATATTAAGTTCCAACCCATAGAGTCTTTCACGAAGATCCATAAGGTAGGCCTGCTGATTGAAGAAGGGGTACAGGCCAACAAGAACAAGGGTTCTAACGACAACAACTCTTTCAAGAAGAGTAATAATAACCCTTCTACCTCGAAAAGCAGTGACATAAACGCCCTAACTACTGACAAGAGAGGTTATCAAGGACCTCAAAGGACATTCACTCCTCTGGGTATGTCTCTAGAAGAAGCCTTCATAGGCTTCATGTAAAGGGAGCACTTCAGCCTCTTGGCCCTACTCCGGACCCTCCTCAGGAGAAGTGATCCAGTAGATGGAATCCTAATTCCTACTACAAGTTCCATCAAGGGAATGGGCATTTGACAACGCAATGCTAAACTTGGAAGCATCATCTGCAGAATATGGTTGAAGATGGTAGATTGCCAATTCCGCTTGCATCAAAAGTCAGCAATATTGGCAACCCCTTGGGAAATGCCTAAATATTGCAGGGGCTTAGTCATTTAGCTTTGGTTTTCTAGGCTGAGTCGGAGAGTCCCTCCCCTAGCTCCTTCATTTCCCTTCTTGTCGAGTCTATGTCATTTAGGTTTTTATTTCTAATAAGCCTTGTCCTTTTTATTTCTGATTAATAAAATAATTACATTTGCATCTTCATTTTCATTGGCCTTCCATCATTTAATTTGTGCTTCTAATTCAATGATAAAACTTGAATCACCTAATGAACTTGACTAATAATAATAAGAAGAGATCGAAAATGAAATAGAGAAAAAGAAATGACATACTTTGGATCTGGAGTTATTCCCCTTTCCCTTCCATTACCTTTCATAAGCCATCCTCATACAACTAAGGAAAAACAAAAATACTTTAAACCATCATACTTAGCCAAATAATACCTCCATTACTCAAAGCTCTACAAATATCCTTCAAGCCTTCCAATACCTTAAACCAAACTCGTGTGCAAGTCTTACTACATAAAAAATAATAATCAATGCCAGTCAAAAATAAAAAAAAATAGTGAAAAAATTCAAAGTGCGAAAAGTAAAAAAAGCAAGGGCAAAAGAAAACGCACAAAACATTCAATAAGAAAAAGCCAAAGGTAAAGAAATGAAAAGTTAAGCTAGGGGGTTTGCACACAAGTTCTACCCCTCATTCAAATCCTTCAATCCATCAAAACCCTTAATCTTTAATCCAAAATCCTTACCTTAAACCCCAAGCCTTCAACCTATTCTAACCTCTTTTCTCTTTCTTTTTATTTATTTTTCATTACTATTATACTTGCCTGATCATTATATGCATGGTATTATGATTATCCTGCTTTAATGCTTTCATCACCCACATGTTATTTTTGCTAACAAAGACCTAAAGAACTGTTCTAACATTAATCAGATTAATTTGGACAACCTGCTAGGTTCCCTGTAATATTGATTGCATAATAACATGTCACTAAAAAATAGTCTTTTTATGTGTTTCCTGAACCGATTTAGACTAAATATTTTTAGGGTGTATAAAAATATTATATGATTATTCTTTGGCATAAAATCTGTAATGAATCGATCTTTAGTAGAGGCCAACTTTGGGCGAATGTGGTTCATTATGACTATATTCGTACCCTCACCCCCGAACTCAATCTCTGGTTCATTTTGACCATATATGGAGTCATGACGGGGAAATCTACATTGGATAATTTGTCCCTATGTTTTTCCTATATCCAATTAAGTTTATGATTCTTCCTAAAAAGAATTATTGGCGACTTCTTTCAATATAGAACAATTTTCAACAAAACCTTAACAGCGGGGTAGTCAAATCTAATACGCGCTCACACCGCGCAGGCGAAAAAAAAACACGCTTACAGGTACCAATGAGCCATAGCTGAATTATTTGCCATTAATTACCTCAATGGACTTTTGATATAATAATTATTGTCATAACGATAATATGTACCTGTTATATTCCATCGTCCTATTATATGCACCGGAATTTTTACCTTAAGATTTAATAATTCATCTTGATATACTTCGTAGTACATTCATTTACTAAAAATTTATCCCAATTGATTACTTTCACATGCACTTGTAGCATATTAGCAAAATTAATACGGAGAACAGGCTAAAGTTGACTGAAACACCAGCAAATGGTTTAAGATCTACAACGAGAATAATGTATGCCATGGTACGTAATTTTTGCTTTATTTATTATATGATGTACCATATATTTTTTTTTGGTTTATATGTAATCGTTTGTTATATTATATATAGATGAATGAGCCACCTGTTCTTCCGACACAAGATCTTGAAGGATCATTCGAACCCGTTCAAGTGGAACAGGAACCAATCTATGTTCGATTATCTGAGAAGACCAAAAAGTAAGGTTATTCAACCTTCTTTTTTGTGTGTTAGTTTTCTGCATTGACCGTGCTAGTACTTCACAACGACACCATCTTTTGGATCTGCAGATCCAATATTGGAACAATATGTTTTAGATGTTGTTGTCTAATTTAATCATTATGAACACTATAGAGAAGGCATTCTTCTATTCACATTGGCCTTTAACTTTATTGGTTTAGAAGTATTACCAAAAATTATTGTTGCGCCTCTATTGAGAAAAAGAAACACCACCACCAGTATAACCATCCACCACACACCACAACCTACTTTACTTATGTGAATAATCTTTGATATTGAATCTGAAGTGTCATGTGCAGATTTTTTCCTGCTCTATCTGAGGTCAACTATTCCAGTCACTGATAGCTTACTCCCTGTTTAGCGCTTTATATAAAAGCTAGTGCTAGGGGCAAACTCTTGTGTCATCTCTTTCATAATGGCTCGCTGATTAATCATGATAAAATAGGTATCATTTATGAGTACTTAGCATTATCACTTTTGCCTTGTTCTGTTCTTTGTTTAGATTGCAATGCTTGATGATCTATTGCACTCACTTGGTTTATAATTTACTAGTTCAATCAAACTCGGAATGAATGATCAAAATTCTACCCTCCTCTCTCTTTGTTGTTGGTAGTAATAGTTCAATTGTTGGTTTATTGTATGGTTACATGCTCTTCTCAACATGAAAGGGTGTGTTTATTTTTTTCATTAGTCTTTTTCTTGGACAGCTGAAAAAAGATTTTGTTATCATTCTTGTTGTCTGTTGCACTACAAGAAAAGAGGTAATCAACGACGGCTAAAAGCCGTCATTGATGGCCTAAAAAGCCGTCGCTAAATATTCAACGACGGCCAACCGTCGTTGATAGGTCGTCGGTAAAAAGATGGTCGCTGATATTAGAATCAACGACCGTCAAGCCGTCTTTGATATTTTCAACGACGGTTTCATGACCATCAGCGACGGTTACTCAAAGCCGACGTTGACTCCACGCCAACGACTGTTTAAAGCGGACGGCGAATCAGCAACCGTTACAAACCGTCGCTGTGACACCGACCGTTTTAAACCGTCGGAGTTTCACCGACTGTTTTAAACAGTCGTTGTATCTCCGACTGTTGTAAACCGTCGTTGATTTCGTTGAATCAACGTCTGTGGATAACCGTCGCTGCTATATTATAGCAGTCGTTAAAATTCAAGTCCATGGCTGCATAGAGTACCTTACAGCGGCTGCCTAGCCGTCGTTGATTTAATGATTGGCCATCGCTATTGTTTCAAAATAATATTATTTAATATTCTATTGTTCTTAATAATAATTAAACTTGTACCTGCACAGCTGTACCTAAATATACCACGCTAAAGTTGTTCCTCCATCGCATTCAATTTTTTCAATTACAAAAATATGCAATTTTGATATATATTACAATTTACATAGATACTTGTATAATTACATGAAATAGATTACAATTATGTACACAAAATAGATCCCGATGTCGGGAAATAAAGTAGAAGTCGGTGTTTACAAAAAATATATATCGACAAAGCTAGAAACTAATAAGCTAGATGCCGATAAATATAGACACTAAATGTCTATAGTTAGACAAACTACCTAGATTAAATATATGTACGCAAAATAGATCCGGTGTCGGGAAATAAAGTAGAAGTCGGGTTGAAAAAAAAATAACCCGACACATCTAGAAACGAAGCGAGATACCGATAAATATTGACACTACAAGAAAATAGTTACACTAACTATATCCAACTATAAGTTAGTTACCTAGTTGCCAAAACCAAAAAAACTACACTGTCAAGGGTGTCTCTGTAGCACTACCACCACCACCAAACCCTGGGTGATCTTCTGGTCTGCGTTGTGGAGGGGGCTCTAGGTTGCAACCTGAGAACATGTGGCCGAAACTAGACATGTTCCTCATCATTTCCTCTACGAGGGCCCGACGCGACTCCTCCACCCGTGCTACGACCATTGCCTCCACCTCTCCCATCCGTGCAGCGACCTTTGCCTCCACCTGCGCCTCAATCTGAGAAAAAATGGACGGCTCATATGGTTGTGAAGAGCCGCCATCTCCTCGCCCTGATGAAGAGTTGTAGTACAAACGATCTCCCTGACCCAACCCCTGAACTTTTCCTCTGTTCCTTCCCCCAACTGTCTCCCAATACAACAGATCAGGGTTCGGCTGTGACCCCTGAGTGGTACAATGATCCAGCTTCTTATTGTATGTCTCCTGCATTTGGTTAAAAATACCCATTTTTTAATAAAAAAAAGGGCCAAAATGACGTATATTTGGTTCTAACTTACCTATTTTATGTATTTTCAATCAAAACAACTTATAAATACATTAAAGTAACTATATATATGATGTTTGAGGTATTTATAACTTAAACTAGCATCAAACTACTCGTATTCATTCATTTTCAAGTAAAATGGCCTAAAATGGCCTATATTATCCTATATTTGGTTCTAACTTTCCTATTTTGTGAATTTTCAATCAAAAAAACTTCTAATTACATTAAACAAACTATATATATGATGTTTGAGGTGTTTATAAATTAAACTAGCGTCAAACAACTCGTATTCATTCATTTTCAAGTAAAATGGCCAAAAATGGCCTATATTAGCCTATATCTGGTTCTAACTTTCCTATTTTGTGTATTTTCAATCAAAACAACTTATAATTACATTAAACTAACTATATATATATGATGTTTTAGGTGTTCATAACTTAAACTAGCATCAAACTACACGTATTCATTCATTTTCAAGTAAAATGGCCAAAAATGGCCTATATTAGCCTATATTTGGTTCTAACTTTCCTACTTTGTGTATTTTCAATCAAAACAACTTATAAATACATTAAACTAACTATATATATGATTTTTGAGGTGTTTATAACTTAAACTAGCATCAAACTACTCGTATTCATTCATTTTCAACTAAAATGGCCAAAAATGGCCTATATTAGCCTATATTTGGTTCTAACTTTCCTATTTTGTGTATTTTCAATCAAAACAACTTATAAATACATTAAACTAACTATATATATGATGTTTGAGGTGTTTATAACTTAAACTAGCATCAAACTACTCGTATTCATTCATTTTCAAGTAAAATGGCCTAAAATGGCCTATATTAGCCTATATTTGGTTCTAACTTTCCTATTTTGTGTATTTTCAATCAAAACAACTTATAATTACATTAAACTAACTATATATATGATGTTTGAGGTGTTTATAACTTAAACTAGCATCAAACTACTCGTATTCATTCATTTTCAAGTAAAATGGCCAAAAATGGCCTATATTAGCCTATATTTGGTTCTAACTTGCCTATTTTGTGTATTTTCAATCAAAACAACTTATAAATACATTAAACTAACTATATATATGATGTTTGAGGTGTTTATAACTTAAACTAGCATCAAACTACTCGTATTCATTCATTTTCAAGTAAAATGGCCTAAAATGGCCTATATTAGCCTATATTTTGTTCTAACTTTCCTATTTTGTGCATTTTCAATCAAAACAACTTATAATTACATTAAACTAACTATATATATGATGTTTGAGGTGTTTATAACTTAAACTAGCATCAAACTACTCGTATTCATTCATTTTCAAGTAAAATGGCCTAAAATGGCCTATATTAGCCTATATTTGGTTCTAACTTTCCTATTTTGTGTATTTTCAATCAAAACAACTTATAATTACATTAAACTAACTATATATATGATGTTTGAGGTGTTTATAACTTAAACTAGCATCAAACTACTCGTATTCATTCATTTTCAAGTAAAATGGCCTAAAATGGCCTATATTAGCCTATATTTGGTTCTAACTTGCCTATTTTGTGTATTTTCAATCAAAACAACTTATAATTACATTAAACTAACTATATATATGATGTTTGAGGTGTTTATAACTTAAACTAGAATCAAACTACTCGTATTCATTCATTTTCAAGTAAAATGGCCTATATTAGCCTATATTTGGTTCTAACTTTCCTATTTTGTGTATTTTCAATCAAAACAACTTATAAATACATTAAACTAACTATATATATGATGTTTGAGGTGTTTATAACTTAAACTAGCATCAAACTACTCGTATTCATTCATTTCCAAGTAAAATGGCCTAAAATGGCCTATATTAGCCTATATTTGGTTCTAACTTTCCTATTTTGTGTATTTTCAATCAAAACAACTTATAATTACATTAAACTAACTATATATATGATGTTTGAGGTGTTTATAACTTAAACTAGCATCAAACTACTCGTATTCATTCATTTTCAACTAAAATGGCCAAAAATGGCCTATATTAGCCTATATTTGGTTCTAACTTTCCTATTTTGTGTATTTTCAATCAAAACAACTTATAAATACATTAAACTAACTATATATATGATGTTTGAGGTGTTTATAACTTAAACTAGCATCAAACTACTCGTATTCATTCATTTTCAAGTAAAATGGCCTAAAATGGCCTATATTAGCCTATATTTGGTTCTAACTTTCCTATTTTGTGTATTTTCAATCAAAACAACTTATAATTACATTAAACTAACTATATATATGATGTTTGAGGTGTTTATAACTTAAACTAGCATCAAACTACTCGTATTCATTCATTTTCAAGTAAAATGGCCAAAAATGGCCTATATTAGCCTATATTTGGTTCTAACTTTCCTATTTTGTGTATTTTCAATCAAAACAACTTATAAATACATTAAACTAACTATATATATGATGTTTGAGGTGTTTATAACTTAAACTAGCATCAAACTACTCGTATTCATTCATTTTCAAGTAAAATGGCCAAAAATGGCCTATATTAGCCTATATTTGGTTCTAACTTTCCTATTTTGTGTATTTTCAATCAAAACAACTTATAAATACATTAAACTAACTATATATATGATGTTTGAGGTGTTTATAACTTAAACTAGCATCAAACTACTCGTATTCATTCATTTTCAAGTAAAATGGCCTAAAATGGCCTATATTAGCCTATATTTGGTTCTAACTTTCCTATTTTGTGTATTTTCAATCAAAACAACTTATAATTACATTAAACTAACTATATATATGATGTTTGAGGTGTTTATAACTTTAACTAGCATCAAACTACTCGTATTCATTCATTTTCAACTAAAATGGCCAAAAATGGCCTATCTTTGGTTCTAACTTGCCTATTTTGTGTATTTTCAATCAAAACAACTTATAAATACATTAAACTAACTATATATATGATGTTTGAGGTGTTTATAACTTAAACTAGCATCAAACTACTCGTATTCATTCATTTTCAAGTAAAATGGCCTAAAATGGCCTATATTAGCCTATATTTTGTTCTAACTTTCCTATTTTGTGTATTTTCAATCAAAACAACTTATAATTACATTAAACTAACTATATATATGATGTTTGAGGTGTTTATAACTTAAACTAGCATCAAACTACTCGTATTCATTCATTTTCAAGTAAAATGGCCAAAAATGGCCTATATTAGCCTATATTTGGTTCTAACTTTCCTATTTTGTGTATTTTCAATCAAAACAACTTATAAATACATTAAACTAACTATATATATGATGTTTGAGGTGTTTATAACTTAAACTAGCATCAAACTACTCGTATTCATTCATTTTCAAGTAAAATGGCCTAAAATGGCCTATATTAGCCTATATTTTGTTCTAACTTTCCTATTTTGTGTATTTTCAATCAAAACAACTTATAATTACATTAAACTAACTATATATATGATGTTTGAGGTGTTTATAACTTAAACTAGCATCAAACTACTCGTATTCATTCATTTTCAAGTAAAATGGCCTAAAATGGCCTATATTAGCCTATATTTGGTTCTAACTTTCCTATTTTGTGTATTTTCAATCAAAACAACTTATAATTACATTAAACTAACTATATATATGATGTTTGAGGTGTTTATAACTTAAACTAGCATCAAACTACTCGTATTCATTCATTTTCAAGTAAAATGGCCTAAAATGGCCTATATTAGCCTATATTTGGTTCTAACTTTCCTATTTTGTGTATTTTCAATCAAAACAACTTATAATTACATTAAACTAACTATATATATGATGTTTGAGGTGTTTATAACTCAAACTAGAATCAAACTACTCGTATTCATTCATTTCCAAGTAAAATGGCCTAAAATGGCCTATATTAGCCTATATTTGGTTCTAACTTTCCTATTTTGTGTATTTTCAATCAAAACAACTTATAATTACATTAAACTAACTATATATATGATGTTTGAGGTGTTTATTGAAGGAATATGTCCTTAGACATTCCGGCAATTACTAAATATAAATAGGAATGTTATTATGAAGATAATAAAGTTAATTATTTTAGTAATCGTATTTACTTGCTAGAGAATAAATATGACTAATAGGACAATATTGATTGGGCCTATAACTAAAATAGATTAATCCTATGAGGTCACACATTACAAGTTTGAAAAAAAAAACCAAATCCATTTAGGTTTAGGATTAGGGGTCTGCCCAAAGGGGAAAAGGAGGAGAATTAGTTCTCCTAACTAACCTATGATGCCTCTTTTTTTATATATAGAATATAATGTTAGGGTTTAGGTGATCAATCCATTAGTCGAGTTTTTTTCACTAGGAGGGAAAAAAAACCACCCAAAAAATATTCCCCAACCGCCCCCAATAATTAAAAGCAAGAGATTTCTTCTCTTCCGTTCTAGCAAACGTTGGTGTTCAACTGGTGCTCGTGGACTGATTAGAGGAGCAACACTTGGGGCTCTCGGATCTTCAAAGCTTGCATACAACAGGGAAATCACGCTACAAAGGTTTGATATTTAATCCCTATTGAATGATTCATATGTTTGATTATGTTTGCGATCCTATGATAGATGTTAGAAAATTGTTTCCTGAAATTCCGCTATATGCATCTATATATTCCTACAGTGGTATCAGTTTTGCCTAATTCATAATATTCATATGATCATATAATTGTATGCAAAGTTATTATTTTTATTCAATTAAGGGAGGATTTATTATGGCTTGAATTTGCATAATTGATATTTGATATTAATTAATTGGAAATTGTAAATAATTGATTTATTTGTGATTTATGCTCTAATAGTTTTATAAAGTTCCGAATTTTTTATATGAGGGACGAAATAAATTGTTTAATTCACTCTAAATTTTTCGGATTTTTATAAATATTTTTGTTAGATTTAAAATTATTTATGTTTAATTCGATTAATCATTGAAATAATTTGTTAACAATTAAAGATTTGATTTTTAATTTGTTAAATAAATCTAATGTTCATCACCTACATAGATCTAGAATAATATGATGGCTGAAAATAATTTGATTATTTTTCCCACTAATTTTCGAATTTTATCATATTATTTATGAATTTTGGTTAAATTTTATGTTTAATTTGATTATTCATATAATTTAAGGATAACGATTAAAATATTTGATTTTATTTGTTATGATAATTCAGTAGATCATCCTAATAATTATTTTCGGATTTTTCGGATATTAATTGTTAATTTTCTGAATTTTTTGGATATAATTTGATTTTTACCCTAAATTTGAATTCTTGTTGGATTTAATGTTAATAAAGATTATACATTGAAATCTAATCTCAATAAACTTACAAATTTGTTTAAGATTTGTTGATGGATTCAAAATTTTCTGCCCTAATTTCGAATTATTAAAACCTAATTAAATCCTTAATCTTTAAACAATTGTTGAATAAAGATTAGTTTAATTTTAATGTAAACTGTTACATAAAATTAAAGGGAACCCCACCATGGCTGGGTTGCACCACCAAGAAGAGGTGGAGGCACGGTGGTGGCGGGAGGAACCGGAAGGAGGGGAGAAGGGGTGTCGGCTGCGGTGGCGAAGCAGGCGCAGGCAGCGTACGTTTGACGTGCTGCTGCGTGCTACTGCCGGATTTTTGTTGCCGGTTCTTGCAGACGGTCGGGTCTGACCGGCGGTGATTGGATGACGCGACTCCGGTAGGCGGTCCTGATGGGCTGCTGCTGGTGCTCGTGTGTCGTGTGGTGATGGAGTTTGTGGCTGCTTGTGCAGCGTGCAATGAAGGCTGGTGGTTTTCCAGCGTGAAGTTGGCTGTTGACTGGCAGCCTTGTGCTGCTGGTCAACGGTCAACACTTATTATAAAAAAAAAAAAAAAAAAAAATTGTTTTAAGGAAAATCTGATTTTCCAAAGTTGAGCATAAATCCAAAAGTTTCCTATTTTGCAAATTTGTGATTAATATTGATTAATGCCGTATGTAAATAAGTAATTGAATTAAAATAATATAGTTTCCTAAATAATTCCTTGCTTAAATTTGTTAAGTTTTATAATTATTATGGAAAGTTTTATTTGCTTATTAATTGTTAATAAGTAAATAGTTTGTGTTTATTTTATTTTGATATTATAAATGCGTGGATGTTTAATATAATATATGTGATATTATATTTTGCATATTATGACTAGTATGGCCCAAATTAGGATAGTAATTACGATCTGCGAATCGTTAAATTTGAATGTAAAATTAAATACGATCTGCGAATCGTTTGTATTTTTGTAACTTTAAATTTTAGTTATTTATTTAATTCAAATTATGTAATCAAGCATGAGGATCCAAGGAGTTTAAAGGATGGTGATCCATGGAGATTCAAGGGAGGATTCATGAAGATTAGTTATTTTCCTAAGTATAGGGGCCATACTAGATCATTTAATTACTGCTTTTATAATTCTCTTGCATTTATTTTGTTTTAATGCTTGCTTCTAAGTTTGTCTTGTGGTTAATTGATTCATGTGTTCACTATTAATTGACCATATTAGTAAACTTAGGTCCCCAAAAGTAATATTGAGTTCAATTGCTTTTCCAAACAACACCTATAAAGCCTTAGATCATGAGTAATAGGTTCTGCCAAAGCAGGGTGTTGCTCATAGTTCCGGGGATAGTAGGGTAGGTCTTTGAAACTTACATGTTAATGTTTGGTTTAACTCAACAAAATCATCAAAAGACAAAGTTTTGGGTTTTGAAGCTAAGAGATAGGAGCAAACAAGGAGTTGTTAACCTGTCTACCAAGAATTATAATTAGTTATAATTAGTAAAGTGTTTACTTACCTCAACTACTATAAATTGAAGGCAGGGCCAAAGTCCGTTTGATTGTAGTGGGAGGGGATCTTGGTTATTTCTTTATTCAATAGGGGACTTTCATTTTGAATAAAGGGTAGTAGTAATTAAAATTTGTTTAATTATTGCTTTATTGATAAACATTGATTGAATCTTGCTTTATTATTTGTTGTAGTAATTATGTCTAGTAACAACAATATCAACACCAACAATTCTACTTGTAATTTGCGCTCCGTCCTTTCGAAGGACAAAATGAATGCTGAACGTTTCATTGCAATTGAAAGGGATTTGGGAATCGTTACACCAAAACCAAAAGTTGCTGATGAGCACTATTGTTACATCTGTAACAAGGTTGGTCATTGGAAAAGTAATTGCCCCAATTATCTGAAGGATCAAAAGAAAGGAGTTTCTTGTTCAGATATGTATGTTATAGAAATTAACTTAGCAACTTCTGCTTCTTGGGTATTTGATACCGCTTGTGGTTCGCACATTATTTGTAATATGCAAGGCCTCAAAAGAAGTAGAACATTGGGAAAGGGAGAAGTAGATCTTCGCGTTGGCAATGGAGCACGAGTTGCTACATTGGCAGTGGGAGTATATAGTCTACTTTTACCTTCAGGATTAGTCTTAGAACTTAATAATTGTTATTATGTTCCTGCTATCACAAAGAACATTATTTCGATTCCTGTTTTGGATTCCGAAGGTTATTCATTTACAATAAAGAACAATTGTTGTTCGCGTATTTGAATGATATGTTCTATGTCTCCGCTAAGTTATCAAATGGTTTATATGTGCTAGACTTAGAAACCCACATCTATAACATAGACAAAGAAGAAACATAAAACAAATGATTCAAACCCTACATACCTATGGCATTGTCGATTAGGCCACATAAGCTCAAAGCGCATTGAGAAACTTCATAGAGATGGAATTCTCAAATCATTTGATTTCGAATCATTTGATACTTGTGAGTTTTGCTTGATGGGGAAAATGACAAAGTCTCCTTTCACAGGTTCAAGTGAAAGAGCCAATGACCTTTTAGCCCTCATACATACGAATGTGTGTGGACCTATGAGTACGTTGGCTAGGGGAGGGTACACGATTACTTCATTACTTTTACCGATGATGTGAGCAGATTTGGATATGTTTACCTCATGCGGCATAAGTCGGAATCCTTTGAAAAATTTAAGGAATTCCAAAATGAAGTACAAAACCAACTTGGGAAGAAAATTAAGGCATTACGATCCGATCGTGGTGGTGAATATTTATCTCAAGATTTTGGTGATCATTTGAAGGATTGTGGAATACTTTCACAATGGACTCCGCCAGGAACACCACAGTTAAATGGCGTTTCTGAAAGAAGGAATCGAACTATACTTGATATGGTTCGATCCATGATGAGTCTTCTTGATCTTCCTATTTCATTCTCGGGGATTTGCGCTTGAAACAGCGGCATTCACACTTAACGAGCACCATCCAAAGTAGTGGAAAAGACACCATATGAAATGTGGACAGGAAACGTTCCAAAATTGTCTTTTCTAAGGATATGGGGTTGTGAAGCTTATGTAAAACGTTTACTTTCTGATAAGCTTTCACCCAAATCCGATAAATGTCTTTTTGTGGGTTACCCAAAAGAGACTAAGGGATACTACTTCTACAACCAAAGCGAAAACAAAGTGTTTGTTGCTCGTAATGGTGTCTTTCTGGAAAAGGAGTTTATTTCCAGAAAAACAAGTGGGAGAAATGTATATCTCGAAGAAGTTCGAGATGAGCAACAAATGGATGAGGTTAACACCTCATCAGAGGCGGCCCGGCATGAAAATGCTCAGGAGGTGGTGCATTCAATTCACGTTCCTCCTACCGTCCCACTTGGAGATACTCCATGCGAAGTCACTCAATCTAGTGAGGTAGAAACTTCTTCTGTTGTTCCCCAACGTAGGTCTAGTAGGACCATCATTCCGTCAAAGAGATATATTGATTTCCTTTTGAATTTTGTAACAATTTACCAAAATTCTAATTAAATCAATATATCTCTTTGACGGAATGATGGTCCTACTAGACTATATATATGATGTTTGAGGTGTTTATAACTTAAACTAGAATCAAACTACTCGTATTCATTAATTTCCAAGTAAAATGGCCAAAAATGGCCTATATTAGCCTATATTTGGTTCTAACTTTCCTATTTTGTGTATTTTCAATCAAAACAACTTATAATTACATTAAACTAACTATATATATGATGTTTGAGGTGTTTATAACTTAAACTAGCATCAAACTACTCGTATTCATTCATTTCCAAGTAAAATGGCCTAAAATGGCCTATATTAGCCTATATTTGGTTCTAACTTTCCTATTTTGTGTATTTTCAATCAAAACAACTTATAAATACATTAAACTAACTATATATATGATGTTTGAGGTGTTTATAACTTAAACTAGCATCAAACTACTCGTATTCATTCATTTTCAAGTAAAATGGCAAAAAATGGCCTATATTAGCCTATATTTGGTTCTAACTTTCCTATTTTGTGTATTTTCAATCAAAACAACTTATAAATACATTAAACTAACTATATATATGATGTTTGAGGTGTTTATAACTTAAACTAGCATCAAACTACTCGTATTCATTCATTTCCAAGTAAAATGGCCTAAAATGGCCTATATTAGCCTATATTTGGTTCTAACTTTCCTATTTTGTGTATTTTCAATCAAAACAACTTATAATTACATTAAACTAACTATATATATGATGTTTGAGGTGTTTATAACTTAAACTAGCATCAAACTACTCGTATTCATTCATTTTCAACTAAAATGGCCAAAAATGGCCTATATTTGGTTCTAACTTGCCTATTTTGTGTATTTTCAATCAAAACAACTTATAAATACATTAAACTAACTATATATATGATGTTTGAGGTGTTTATAACTTAAACTAGCATCAAACTACTCGTATTCATTCATTTTCAAGTAAAATGGCCTAAAATGGCCTATATTAGCCTATATTTTGTTCTAACTTTCCTATTTTGTGTATTTTCAATCAAAACAACTTATAATTACATTAAACTAACTATATATATGATGTTTGAGGTGTTTATAACTTAAACTAGCATCAAACTACTCGTATTCATTCATTTTCAAGTAAAATGGCCTAAAATGGCCTATATTAGCCTATATTTGGTTCTAACTTTCCTATTTTGTGTATTTTCAATCAAAACAACTTATAATTACATTAAACTAACTATATATATGATGTTTGAGGTGTTTATAACTTAAACTAGCATCAAACTACTCGTATTCATTCATTTTCAAGTAAAATGGCCTAAAATGGCCTATATTAGCCTATATTTGGTTCTAACTTTCCTATTTTGTGTATTTTCAATCAAAACAACTTATAATTACATTAAACTAACTATATATATGATGTTTGAGGTGTTTATAACTTAAACTAGCATCAAACTACTCGTATTCATTCATTTCCAAGTAAAATGGCCTAAAATGGCCTATATTAGCCTATATTTGGTTCTAACTTTCCTATTTTGTGTATTTTCAATCAAAACAACTTATAATTACATTAAACTAACTATATATATGATGTTTGAGGTGTTTATAACTTAAACTAGCATCAAACTACTCGTATTCATTCATTTTCAAGTAAAATGGCCTAAAATGGCCTATATTAGCCTATATTTGGTTCTAACTTTCCTATTTTGTGTATTTTCAATCAAAACAACTTATAATTACATTAAACTAACTATATATATGATGTTTGAGGTGTTTATAACTTAAACTAGCATCAAACTACTCGTATTCATTCATTTTCAAGTAAAATGGCCTAAAATGGCCTATATTAGCCTATATTTGGTTCTAACTTTCCTATTTTGTGTATTTTCAATCAAAACAACTTATAATTACATTAAACTAACTATATATATGATGTTTGAGGTGTTTATAACTTAAACTAGCATCAAACTACTCGTATTCATTCATTTTCAAGTAAAATGGCCTAAAATGGCCTATATTAGCCTATATTTGGTTCTAACTTTCCTATTTTGTGTATTTTCAATCAAAACAACTTATAAATACATTAAACTAACTATATATATGATGTTTGAGGTGTTTATAACTTAAACTAGCATCAAACTACTCGTATTCATTCATTTTCAAGTAAAATGGCCAAAAATGGCCTATATTAGCCTATATTTGGTTCTAACTTTCCTATTTTGTGTATTTTCAATCAAAACAACTTATAAATACATTAAACTAACTATATATATGATGTTTGAGGTGTTTATAACTTAAACTAGCATCAAACTACTCGTATTCATTCATTTTCAAGTAAAATGGCCTATATTAGCCTATATTTGGTTCTAACTTTCCTATTTTGTGTATTTTCAATCAAAACAACTTATAATTACATTAAACTAACTATATATATGATGTTTGAGGTGTTTATAACTTAAACTAGCATCAAACTACTCGTATTCATTCATTTTCAAGTAAAATGGCCTAAAATGGCCTATATTAGCCTATATTTGGTTCTAACTTTCCTATTTTGTGTATTTTCAATCAAAACAACTTATAAATACATTAAACTAACTATATATATGATGTTTGAGGTGTTTATAACTTAAACTAGCATCAAACTACTCGTATTCATTCATTTTCAAGTAAAATGGCCTAAAATGGCCTATATTAGCCTATATTTTGTTCTAACTTTCCTATTTTGTGTATTTTCAATCAAAACAACTTATAATTACATTAAACTAACTATATATATGATGTTTGAGGTGTTTATAACTTAAACTAGCATCAAACTACTCGTATTCATTCATTTTCAAGTAAAATGGCCAAAAATGGCCTATATTAGCCTATATTTGGTTCTAACTTTCCTATTTTGTGTATTTTCAATCAAAACAACTTATAAATACATTAAACTAACTATATATATGATGTTTGAGGTGTTTATAACTTAAACTAGCATCAAACTACTCGTATTCATTCATTTTCAAGTAAAATGGCCTAAAATGGCCTATATTAGCCTATATTTGGTTCTAACTTTCCTATTTTGTGTATTTTCAATCAAAACAACTTATAATTACATTAAACTAACTATATATATGATGTTTGAGGTGTTTATAACTTAAACTAGCATCAAACTACTCGTATTCATTCATTTCCAAGTAAAATGGCCTAAAATGGCCTATATTAGCCTATATTTGGTTCTAACTTTCCTATTTTGTGTATTTTCAATCAAAACAACTTATAATTACATTAAACTAACTATATATATGATGTTTGAGGTGTTTATAACTTAAACTAGCATCAAACTACTCGTATTCATTCATTTTCAAGTAAAATGGCCTAAAATGGCCTATATTAGCCTATATTTGGTTCTAACTTTCCTATTTTGTGTATTTTCAATCAAAACAACTTATAAATACATTAAACTAACTATATATATGATGTTTGAGGTGTTTATAACTTAAACTAGCATCAAACTACTCGTATTCATTCATTTTCAAGTAAAATGGCCAAAAATGGCCTATATTAGCCTATATTTGGTTCTAACTTTCCTATTTTGTGTATTTTCAATCAAAACAACTTATAATTACATTAAACTAACTATATATATGATGTTTGAGGTGTTTATAACTTAAACTAGCATCAAACTACTCGTATTCATTCATTTTCAAGTAAAATGGCCTAAAATGGCCTATATTAGCCTATATTTGGTTCTAACTTTCCTATTTTGTGTATTTTCAATCAAAACAACTTATAATTACATTAAACTAACTATATATATGATGTTTGAGGTGTTTATAACTTAAACTAGCATCAAACTACTCGTATTCATTCATTTTCAAGTAAAATGGCAAAAAATGGCCTATATTTGGTTCTAACTTTCCTATTTTGTGTATTTTCAATCAAAACAACTTATAAATACATTAAACTAACTATATATATGATGTTTGAGGTGTTTATAACTTAAACTAGCATCAAACTACTCGTATTCATTCATTTTCAAGTAAAATTAAAATGGCCTATATTAGCCTATATTTGGTTCTAACTTTCCTATTTTGTGTATTTTCAATCAAAACAACTTATAATTACATTAAACTAACTATATATATGATGTTTGAGGTGTTTATAACTTAAACTAGCATCAAACTACTCGTATTCATTCATTTTCAAGTAAAATGGCCTAAAATGGCCTATATTAGCCTATATTTGGTTCTAACTTTCCTATTTTGTGTATTTTCAATCAAAACAACTTATAATTACATTAAACTAACTATATATATGATGTTTGAGGTGTTTATAACTTAAACTAGCATCAAACTACTCGTATTCATTCATTTTCAAGTAAAATGGCCTATATTAGCCTATATTTGGTTCTAACTTTCCTATTTTGTGTATTTTCAATCAAAACAACTTATAATTACATTAAACTAACTATATATATGATGTTTGAGGTGTTTATAACTTAAACTAGCATCAAACTACTCGTATTCATTCATTTCCAAGTAAAATGGCCTAAAATGGCCTATATTAGCCTATATTTGGTTCTAACTTTCCTATTTTGTGTATTTTCAATCAAAACAACTTATAATTACATTAAACTAACTATATATATGATGTTTGAGGTGTTTATAACTTAAACTAGCATCAAACTACTCGTATTCATTCATTTTCAAGTAAAATGGCCTATATTAGCCTATATTTGGTTCTAACTTTCCTATTTTGTGTATTTTCAATCAAAACAACTTATAAATACATTAAACTAACTATATATATGATGTTTGAGGTGTTTATAACTTAAACTAGCATCAAACTACTCGTATTCATTCATTTCCAAGAAAAATGGCCTAAAATGGCCTATATTAGCCTATATTTGGTTCTAACTTTTCCTATTTTGTGTATTTTCAATCAAAACAACTTATAATTACATTAAAATAACTATATATATGATGTTTGAGGTGTTTATAACTTAAACTAGCATCAAACTACTCGTATTCATTCATTTTCAACTAAAATGGCCAAAAATGGCCTATATTAGCCTATATTTGGTTCTAACTTGCCTATTTTGTGTATTTTCAATCAAAACAACTTATAAATACATTAAACTAACTATATATATGATGTTTGAGGTGTTTATAACTTAAACTAGCATCAAACTACTCGTATTCATTCATTTTCAAGTAAAATGGCAAAAAATGGCCTATATTTGGTTCTAACTTTCCTATTTTGTGTATTTTCAATCAAAACAACTTATAAATACATTAAACTAACTATATATATGATGTTTGAGGTGTTTATAACTTAAACTAGCATCAAACTACTCGTATTCATTCATTTCCAAGTAAAATGGCCTATATTAGCCTATATTTGGTTCTAACTTTCCTATTTTGTGTATTTTCAATCAAAACAACTTATAATTACATTAAACTAACTATATATATGATGTTTGAGGTGTTTATAACTTAAACTAGCATCAAACTACTCGTATTCATTCATTTTCAAGTAAAATGGCCAAAAATGGCCTATATTAGCCTATATTTGGTTCTAACTTTCCTATTTTGTGTATTTTCAATCAAAACAACTTATAAATACATTAAACTAACTATATATATGATGTTTGAGGTGTTTATAACTTAAACTAGCATCAAACTACTCGTATTCATTCATTTTCAAGTAAAATGGCCTAAAATGGCCTATATTAGCCTATATTTGGTTCTAACTTTCCTATTTTGTGTATTTTCAATCAAAACAACTTATAATTACATTAAACTAACTATATATATGATGTTTGAGGTGTTTATAACTTAAACTAGCATCAAACTACTCGTATTCATTCATTTTCAAGTAAAATGGCCTAAAATGGCCTATATTAGCCTATATTTGGTTCTAACTTTCCTATTTTGTGTATTTTCAATCAAAACAACTTATAATTACATTAAACTAACTATATATATGATGTTTGAGGTGTTTATAACTTAAACTAGCATCAAACTACTCGTATTCATTCATTTTCAAGTAAAATGGCCTAAAATGGCCTATATTAGCCTATATTTGGTTCTAACTTTCCTATTTTGTGTATTTTCAATCAAAACAACTTATAATTACATTAAACTAACTATATATATGATGTTTGAGGTGTTTATAACTTAAACTAGCATCAAACTACTCGTATTCATTCATTTTCAAGTAAAATGGCCTAAAATGGCCTATATTAGCCTATATTTGGTTCTAACTTTCCTATTTTGTGTATTTTCAATCAAAACAACTTATAAATACATTAAACTAACTATATATATGATGTTTGAGGTGTTTATAACTTAAACTAGCATCAAACTACTCGTATTCATTCATTTTCAAGTAAAATGGCCTAAAATGGCCTATATTAGCCTATATTTGGTTCTAACTTTCCTATTTTGTGTATTTTCAATCAAAACAACTTATAATTACATTAAACTAACTATATATATGATGTTTGAGGTGTTTATAACTTAAACTAGCATCAAACTACTCGTATTCATTCATTTTCAAGTAAAATGGCCTAAAATGGCCTATATTAGCCTATATTTGGTTCTAACTTTCCTATTTTGTGTATTTTCAATCAAAACAACTTATAATTACATTAAACTAACTATATATATGATGTTTGAGGTGTTTATAACTTAAACTAGCATCAAACTACTCGTATTCATTCATTTTCAAGTAAAATGGCCTAAAATGGCCTATATTAGCCTATATTTGGTTCTAACTTTCCTATTTTGTGTATTTTCAATCAAAACAACTTATAATTACATTAAACTAACTATATATATGATGTTTGAGGTGTTTATAACTTAAACTAGCATCAAACTACTCGTATTCATTCATTTTCAAGTAAAATGGCCTAAAATGGCCTATATTAGCCTATATTTGGTTCTAACTTTCCTATTTTGTGTATTTTCAATCAAAACAACTTATAATTACATTAAACTAACTATATATATGATGTTTGAGGTGTTTATAACTTAAACTAGCATCAAACTACTCGTATTCATTCATTTTCAAGTAAAATGGCCTAAAATGGCCTATATTAGCCTATATTTGGTTCTAACTTTCCTATTTTGTGTATTTTCAATCAAAACAACTTATAATTACATTAAACTAACTATATATATGATGTTTGAGGTGTTTATAACTTAAACTAGCATCAAACTACTCGTATTCATTCATGTTCAAGTAAAACTGCCTAAAATGGCCTATTTTAGCCTATATTTGGTTCTAACTTTCCTATTTTGTGTATTTTCAATCAAAACAACTTATAATTACATTAAACTAACTATATATATGATGTTTGAGGTGTTTATAACTTAAACTAGCAGCAAACTACTCGTATTCATTCATTTTCAAGTAAAATGACCTAAAATGCCCTATATTTGCCTATATTTGGTTCTAACTTTCCTATTTTGTGTATTTTCAATCAAAACAACTTATAATTACATTAAACTAACTATATATATGATGTTTGAGGTGTTTATAACTTAAACTAGCATCAAACTACTCGTATTCATTCATTTTCAAGTAAAATGGCCTAAAATGGCCTATATTAGCCTATATTTGGTTCTAACTTTCCTATTTTGTGTATTTTCAATCAAAACAACTTATAATTACATTAAACTAACTATATATATGATGTTTGAGGTGTTTATAACTTAAACTAGCATCAAACTACTCGTATTCATTCATTTTCAAGTAAAATGGCCTAAAATGGCCTATATTAGCCTATATTTGGTTCTAACTTTCCTATTTTGTGTATTTTCAATCAAAACAACTTATAATTACATTAAACTAACTATATATATGATGTTTGAGGTGTTTATAACTTAAACTAGCATCAAACTACTCGTATTCATTCATTTTCAAGTAAAATGGCCTAAAATGGCCTATATTAGCCTATATTTGGTTCTAACTTTCCTATTTTGTGTATTTTCAATCAAAACAACTTATAATTACATTAAACTAACTATATATATGATGTTTGAGGTGTTTATAACTTAAACTAGCATCAAACTACTCGTATTCATTCATTTTCAAGTAAAATGGCCTAAAATGGCCTATATTAGCCTATATTTGGTTCTAACTTTCCTATTTTGTGTATTTTCAATCAAAACAACTTATAATTACATTAAACTAACTATATATATGATGTTTGAGGTGTTTATAACTTAAACTAGCATCAAACTACTCGTATTCATTCATTTTCAAGTAAAATGGCCTAAAATGGCCTATATTAGCCTATATTTGGTTCTAACTTTCCTATTTTGTGTATTTTCAATCAAAACAACTTATAATTACATTAAACTAACTATATATATGATGTTTGAGGTGTTTATAACTTAAACTAGCATCAAACTACTCGTATTCATTCATTTTCAAGTAAAATGGCCTAAAATGGCCTATATTAGCCTATATTTGGTTCTAACTTTCCTATTTTGTGTATTTTCAATCAAAACAACTTATAATTACATTAAACTAACTATATATATGATGTTTGAGGTGTTTATAACTTAAACTAGCATCAAACTACTCGTATTCATTCATTTTCAAGTAAAATGGCCTAAAATGGCCTATATTAGCCTATATTTGGTTCTAACTTTCCTATTTTGTGTATTTTCAATCAAAACAACTTATAATTACATTAAACTAACTATATATATGATGTTTGAGGTGTTTATAACTTAAACTAGCATCAAACTACTCGTATTCATTCATTTTCAAGTAAAATGGCCTAAAATGGCCTATATTAGCCTATATTTGGTTCTAACTTTCCTATTTTGTGTATTTTCAATCAAAACAACTTATAATTACATTAAACTAACTATATATATGATGTTTGAGGTGTTTATAACTTAAACTAGCATCAAACTACTCGTATTCATTCATTTTCAAGTAAAATGGCCTAAAATGGCCTATATTAGCCTATATTTGGTTCTAACTTTCCTATTTTGTGTATTTTCAATCAAAACAACTTATAATTACATTAAACTAACTATATATATGATGTTTGAGGTGTTTATAACTTAAACTAGCATCAAACTACTCGTATTCATTCATTTTCAAGTAAAATGGCCTAAAATGGCCTATATTAGCCTATATTTGGTTCTAACTTTCCTATTTTGTGTATTTTCAATCAAAACAACTTATAATTACATTAAACTAACTATATATATGATGTTTGAGGTGTTTATAACTTAAACTAGCATCAAACTACTCGTATTCATTCATTTTCAAGTAAAATGGCCTAAAATGGCCTATATTAGCCTATATTTGGTTCTAACTTTCCTATTTTGTGTATTTTCAATCAAAACAACTTATAATTACATTAAACTAACTATATATATGATGTTTGAGGTGTTTATAACTTAAACTAGCATCAAACTACTCGTATTCATTCATTTTCAAGTAAAATGGCCTAAAATGGCCTATATTAGCCTATATTTGGTTCTAACTTTCCTATTTTGTGTATTTTCAATCAAAACAACTTATAATTACATTAAACTAACTATATATATGATGTTTGAGGTGTTTATAACTTAAACTAGCATCAAACTACTCGTATTCATTCATTTTCAAGTAAAATGGCCTAAAATGGCCTATATTAGCCTATATTTGGTTCTAACTTTCCTATTTTGTGTATTTTCAATCAAAACAACTTATAATTACATTAAACTAACTATATATATGATGTTTGAGGTGTTTATAACTTAAACTAGCATCAAACTACTCGTATTCATTCATTTTCAAGTAAAATGGCCTAAAATGGCCTATATTAGCCTATATTTGGTTCTAACTTTCCTATTTTGTGTATTTTCAATCAAAACAACTTATAATTACATTAAACTAACTATATATATGATGTTTGAGGTGTTTATAACTTAAACTAGCATCAAACTACTCGTATTCATTCATTTTCAAGTAAAATGGCCTAAAATGGCCTATATTAGCCTATATTTGGTTCTAACTTTCCTATTTTGTGTATTTTCAATCAAAACAACTTATAATTACATTAAACTAACTATATATATGATGTTTGAGGTGTTTATAACTTAAACTAGCATCAAACTACTCGTATTCATTCATTTTCAAGTAAAATGGCCTAAAATGGCCTATATTAGCCTATATTTGGTTCTAACTTTCCTATTTTGTGTATTTTCAATCAAAACAACTTATAATTACATTAAACTAACTATATATATGATGTTTGAGGTGTTTATAACTTAAACTAGCATCAAACTACTCGTATTCATTCATTTTCAAGTAAAATGGCCTAAAATGGCCTATATTAGCCTATATTTGGTTCTAACTTTCCTATTTTGTGTATTTTCAATCAAAACAACTTATAATTACATTAAACTAACTATATATATGATGTTTGAGGTGTTTATAACTTAAACTAGCATCAAACTACTCGTATTCATTCATTTTCAAGTAAAATGGCCTAAAATGGCCTATATTAGCCTATATTTGGTTCTAACTTTCCTATTTTGTGTATTTTCAATCAAAACAACTTATAATTACATTAAACTAACTATATATATGATGTTTGAGGTGTTTATAACTTAAACTAGCATCAAACTACTCGTATTCATTCATTTTCAAGTAAAATGGCCTAAAATGGCCTATATTAGCCTATATTTGGTTCTAACTTTCCTATTTTGTGTATTTTCAATCAAAACAACTTATAATTACATTAAACTAACTATATATATGATGTTTGAGGTGTTTATAACTTAAACTAGCATCAAACTACTCGTATTCATTCATTTTCAAGTAAAATGGCCAAAAATGGCCTATATTAGCCTATATTTGGTTCTAACTTTCCTATTTTGTGTATTTTCAATCAAAACAACTTATAATTACATTAAACTAACTATATATATGATGTTTGAGGTGTTTATAACTTAAACTAGCATCAAACTACTCGTATTCATTCATTTCCAAGTAAAATGGCCTAAAATGGCCTATATTAGCCTATATTTGGTTCTAACTTTCCTATTTTGTGTATTTTCAATCAAAACAACTTATAATTACATTAAACTAACTATATATATGATGTTTGAGGTGTTTATAACTTAAACTAGCATCAAACTACTCGTATTCATTCATTTTCAAGTAAAATGGCCTAAAATGGCCTATATTAGCCTATATTTGGTTCTAACTTTCCTATTTTGTGTATTTTCAATCAAAACAACTTATAATTACATTAAACTAACTATATATATGATGTTTGAGGTGTTTATAACTTAAACTAGCATCAAACTACTCGTATTCATTCATTTTCAAGTAAAATGGCCTAAAAATGGCCTATATTAGCCTATATTTGGTTCTAACTTTCCTATTTTGTGTATTTTCAATCAAAACAACTTATAATTACATTAAACTAACTATATATATGATGTTTGAGGTGTTTATAACTTAAACTAGCATCAAACTACTCGTATTCATTCATTTTCAAGTAAAATGGCCTAAAATGGCCTATATTAGCCTATATTTGGTTCTAACTTTCCTATTTTGTGTATTTTCAATCAAAACAACTTATAATTACATTAAACTAACTATATATATGATGTTTGAGGTGTTTATAACTTAAACTAGCATCAAACTACTCGTATTCATTCATTTCCAAGTAAAATGGCCTAAAATGGCCTATATTAGCCTATATTTGGTTCTAACTTTCCTATTTTGTGTATTTTCAATCAAAACAACTTATAATTACATTAAACTAACTATATATATGATGTTTGAGGTGTTTATAACTTAAAGTAGAATCAAACTACTCGTATTCATTCATTTCCAAGTAAAATGGCCAAAAATGGCTTATATTAGCCTATATTTGGTTCTAATTTTCCTACTTTGTGTATTTTCAATCAAAACAACTTATAAATACATTAAACTAACTATATATATGATGTTTGAGGTGTTTATAACTTAAACTAGCATACTTCAAACTACTCATATTCATTCATTTTCAAGTAAAATGGCCTAAAATGGCCTATATTAGCCTATATTTGGTTCTAACTTTCCTATTTTGTGTATTTTCAATCAAAACAACTTATAATTACATTAAACTAACTATATATATGATGTTTGAGGTGTTTATAACTTAAACACAAAACTACTCGTATTCATTCATTTCCAAGTAAAATGGCCTAAAATGGCCTATATTAGCCTATATTTGGTTCTAACTTTCCTACTTTGTGTATTTTCAATCAAAACAACTTATAATTACATTAAACTAACTATATATATGATGTTTGAGGTGTTTATAACTTAAACTAGCATCAAACTACTCGTATTCATTCATTTTCAGGTAAAATGGCCTAATAATGGCCTATTATTTTTTGGTTCTAACTTTTCCTATTTTGTGTATTTTCAATCAAAACAACTTATAATTACATTAAACTAACTATATATATGATGTTTGAGGTGTTTATAACTTAAACTAGCATCAAACTACTCGTATTCATTCATTTTCAAGTAAAATGGCCTAAAATGGCCTATATTAGCCTATATTTGGTTCTAACTTTTCCTATTTTGTGTATTTTCAATCAAAACAACTTATAATTACATTAAAATAACTATATATATGATGTTTGAGGTGTTTATAACTTAAACTAGCATCAAACTACTCGTATTCATTCATTTTCAAGTAAAATGGCCTAAAATGGCCTATATTAGCCTATATTTGGTTCTAACTTTCCTATTTTGTGTATTTTCAATCAAAACAACTTATAATTACATTAAACTAACTATATATATGATGTTTGAGGTGTTTATAACTTAAACTAGCATCAAACTACTCGTATTCATTCATTTTCAAGTAAAATGGCCTAAAATGGCCTATTTTATATTTGGTTCTAACTTGCCTATTTTGTGTATTTTCAGTCAAAACAACTTATAAATACATTAAACTAACTATATATATGATGTTTGAGGTGTTTATAACTTAAATTAGCGTCAAACTACTCGTATTCATTCATTTTCAAGTAAAATGGCCTAAAATGGCCTATATTAGCCTATATTTGGTTCTAACTTTCCTATTTTGTGTATTTTCAATCAAAACAACTTATAATTACATTAAACTAACTATATATATGATGTTTGAGGTGTTTATAACTTAAACTAGCATCAAACTACTCGTATTCATTCATTTTCAAGTAAAATGGCCTAAAATGGCCTATATTAGCCTATATTTGGTTCTAACTTTCCTATTTTGTGTATTTTCAATCAAAACAACTTATAATTACATTAAACTAACTATATATATGATGTTTGAGGTGTTTATAACTTAAACTAGCATCAAACTACTCGTATTCATTCATTTTCAAGTAAAATGGCCTAAAATGGCCTATATTAGCCTATATTTGGTTCTAACTTTCCTATTTTGTGTATTTTCAATCAAAACAACTTATAATTACATTAAACTAACTATATATATGATGTTTGAGGTGTTTATAACTTAAACTAGCATCAAACTACTCGTATTCATTCATTTTCAAGTAAAATGGCCTATATTAGCCTATATTTGGTTCTAACTTTCCTATTTTGTGTATTTTCAATCAAAACAACTTATAATTACATTAAACTAACTATATATATGATGTTTGAGGTGTTTATAACTTAAACTAGCATCAAACTACTCGTATTCATTCATTTTCAAGTAAAATGGCCTAAAATGGCCTATATTAGCCTATATTTGGTTCTAACTTGCCTATTTTGTGTATTTTCAATCAAAACAACTTATAATTACATTAAACTAACTATATATATGATGTTTGAGGTGTTTATAACTTAAACTAGCATCAAACTACTCGTATTCATTCATTTTCAAGTAAAATGGCCTAAAATGGCCTATATTAGCCTATATTTGGTTCTAACTTTCCTATTTTGTGTATTTTCAATCAAAACAACTTATAATTACATTAAACTAACTATATATATGATGTTTGAGGTGTTTATAACTTAAACTAGCATCAAACTACTCGTATTCATTCCTTTTCAAGTAAAATGGCCTAAAATGGCCTATATTAGCCTATATTTGGTTCTAACTTTCCTATTTTGTGTATTTTCAATCAAAACAACTTATAATTACATTAAACTAACTATATATATGATGTTTGAGGTGTTTATAACTTAAACTAGCATCAAACTACTCGTATTCATTCATTTTCAAGTAAAATGGCCTAAAATGGCCTATATTAGCCTATATTTGGTTCTAACTTTCCTATTTTGTGTATTTTCAATCAAAACAACTTATAATTACATTAAACTAACTATATATATGATGTTTGAGGTGTTTATAACTCAAACTAGAATCAAACTACTCGTATTCATTAATTTCCAAGTAAAATGGCCTAAAATGGCCTATATTAGCCTATATTTGGTTCTAACTTTCCTATTTTGTGTATTTTCAATCAAAACAACTTATAATTACATTAAACTAACTATATATATGATGTTTGAGGTGTTTATAACTTAAACTAGCGTCAAACTACTCGTATTCATTCATTTTCAAGTAAAATGGCCTAAAATGGCCTATATTAGCCTATATTTTGTTCTAACTTTCCTATTTTGTGCATTTTCAATCAAAACAACTTATAATTACATTAAACTAACTATATATATGATGTTTGAGGTGTTTATAACTTAAACTAGCATCAAACTACTCGTATTCATTCATTTTGCAGTAAAATGGCCTAAAATGGCCTATATTAGCCTATATTTGGTTCTAACTTTCCTATTTTGTGTATTTTCAATCAAAACAACTTATAATTACATTAAACTAACTATATATATGATGTTTGAGGTGTTTATAACTTAAACTAGCATCAAACTACTCGTATTCATTCATTTTCAAGTAAAATGGACTAAAATGGCCTATATTAGCCTATATTTGGTTCTAACTTGCCTATTTTGTGTATTTTCAATCAAAACAACTTATAATTACATTGAACTAACTATATATATGATGTTTGAGGTGTTTATAACTCAAACTAGCATCAAACTACTCGTATTCATTCATTTCCAAGTAAAATGGCCTAAAATGGCCTATATTGGCCTATATTTGGTTCTAACTTTCCTATTTTGTGTATTTTCAATCAAAACAACTTATAAATACATTAAACTAACTATATATATGATGTTTGAGGTGTTTATAACTTAAACTAGCATCAAACTACTCGTATTCATTCATTTTCAACTAAAATGGCCAAAAATGGCCTATATTCGCCTATATTTGGTTCTAACTTT